>JAOTOM010004905.1:112500-190000 GCA_034440615.1 Ashinkailepas kermadecensis | reverse complement strand
CAGGCTCTTGATTTAGCAGTTTTAACCGTGACACTTCGGAGACACTTTCCTCTCTCACAAAACGTCTTCGCGTGCCTCTGACCAGGTTGTGTAACAGAGAAGACATAGGTCAAAATGTGTTCAGAAGAAAGTCAATCTCGTATTCAACTGGCGGTTTTGTCTCCACCGACCGATTGTACCCAAGTTTAGCACCGGGTCAGTCGTCCTTCGCTTTCCCAGGGACGATCTCAGTGGGGTTGGTGACGTCCGCGTCTCCCTCTGTCACTGTGCGCTCGTGGGGTTGGTGACGTCCGACTCTCCCCTGCCAGTGTGCGCTTCGTTGCACCCTTGAAGAAGCTCCGAGGTTTCCGGCGAAATCAGAGTGGTATGCCTAGGTCCTCCAATTCCCCTCCCCTCCCCACCCTCTTTGGTACACTAGTGCTACATCGAGCACTTCTTAGCGTACTCTTAGCGTACTCTTATTAGCGTGCTGTTAGTGTAGCCTACTCTTAGCGTACTCTTAGGGTGTTCTTAGTGCACACGTGAAGTTCTGCGGTGCCCTCTGGGCGGCTGGTTCACGATATATCACAACTACTGACGAGATGTGATCCTTCACTCCATGCACTAGTGCTCGTGCCGTTTGTGGTGGCCCCGATTTGTGCCGTTCGTGCCTTTCGGCTCCCTGTCGACAGCGTTCAAGCCGCGTTTCGGGAAGGCATGATGAGATGCTCTACGGGAAGAGCACTTGTCTCATTACCGAAAAAGCTTGTGGGCTGAAGTCCGACCGGAAACCACAATAACCAGCCGGGCTAACACCTCACGGACCAGCCGGCCAATCACAGTCCGCCCGGGTTATCGCCGGCCAATCACGATCCGTCCGGGTTCTCGCCGGCCAATCACGGCTCGACGACGTACGGCTCGCCAGCCAATGGATGTTGGGCCGTACCAGCCGGCCTAACATCTGACGAGATGTGTTCTGGACTGGAGGTAAACGTACATCGCGTGCATCACAGCATAGAGTGCATCACAGCATAGAGTACATCACAGCATAGAGTGCATCACAGCATAGAGTGCATCACAGCATAGAGTGCATCACAACATCGCGTGCCCACGTTCTGTCGGACGTGGCCGGAGCCGCTGGTGTTGACCAGCACGCCGCAGGCACACTCACCGCGTCACCGCCGAACAGTGATAAATTAGTCGTGAAATAGGGTGGAATATGCCACTTTCTGGGTACTGAATAGACATCATTTCCAAGGGAGTATCGACATCGTACTTGTTGATGTGTGCTTATGAAGTGTCCATGATGAGTATTTCTTGTATAAGTATCATGCGTATGACTGACTATTACAGATTGTGATAAACTAGCATCTCGTAACACAATTCCAGGTACGGATATTATATATGACGTGGTTTGCTATGCAATACCATCTGCTGAAACCATGGCATCAATCGTTATCGTCAGTAAAGGTATCCCTATATTAGGTGTCCCACAAATTAAGCGAAACGCATGCACTATGAGTGCACAATTTGCGCCACATTGAGTTCGAAGAACTGAAACGATAGTTGAATTGGCATGCGCCCACGTCAAATTCCGACATCCTACTTACTGTACTAGTTTCAACATCTCACACCTAACGAAAAGCCATTATTTTAACACTGCCGCCGAGGCTGGCTGCTCGCTATCCGGTTTCCTCCGTGGAGGAGGTGCTCATTGTCGTCGCCAGACGTCAGATGCCATTAGCCAGGCTCTCAGCTAGGCAGAGACCGGCTCGTGTAGAACGCGCGGGCGTCCCGGCGCCTGCAGCTTTGCATAAGTCGGACGGCTGGAAGTTAAGAGATCCACTCGTCGCCGGAGAAAGCGTTGTTGGCTAATCCGGAGAAATGGAGCTGAACGTTCCGGACTTGCGCGCCGTGTCGGCCGGATTTGAGAATTTTCGTCTTAAATCGCCGGCCATCGTGATGGTGACTGCTGGCGCTGCTATAATCGTTCTTGTTGCTAAGCAGACGCCATCTCAATGCCTGCAATTCGGGTAGGCTGTTAAGACGACTATAGTTTAAATTCATAATTGTTATATTTACTATTCAACTATTTCATGTATGTTACTAGCCACATATTTATCGTCTTCGTGTGCATGGTCAGATCCATCTGCAATCGCAATGGGTATATTTCCTCGAAATGATCATGATGTCAGGTTATCTCGAATGTGAGACGATCGATTGTGAGCCGTCCAGGTAACGCAGTTGGTTAGAGCACCGGCCTGCATTGGTCTCTCCTTTCCTGACAAGACAGGGTTCGAGTGGCTTCACGCGCTCCCAATTTAGCATCCGGCTGGGATGGTCAGTTGGCAATTGGTCCGATAGGGTCGGTGACGAGCTACCTGGGTGACCGTGTCGGTGCATTGACAGCACGTTAGACTTTCGGTCAAAATTATGCCGTTGAACTGAAATTGAACTGAAATTGAACTTAACTGAAATTCACGGATTGGGTGGTGAGCCACGGCTCACGCAAGAACCTCTGCTTAGCATATGACCCTGGTACATAAAGCAAGCCGAAGATAACTCGGACTGTATTTTCTTTTTTTAATCGAGGTATTCGGTAGCCGGTATGTGCTCGATCAGCGGTAAAGGCTTGCCCATCAGTACGCCGGTTACCGCCGATACGTGGGAAAACGCCAGGTACAGCCGATACGTGGGAAAAACGCCAGTTGCAGCTGGTACGTCGGCAAAACGGTAGTTACAGCTGCTACGTGGGTTAAACAGTAGTTATAGCTGATATGTTAGCAAAACGGTAGTTACAGCTGCTACGTGGGTTAAACGGTAGTTACAGCTGCTACGTGGGTTAAACGGTAGTTACAGCTGCTACGTGGGTTAAACTGTAGTTACAGCTGCTACGTGGGTTAAACTGCAGACGTGATGTGATGGTCTATAGTCACGTGATGACCTCGTGACGCCGCTCACCAGATCTTCGCACACGGAGCATCTGATGCAGGTGCTGGTGTGAATAAGGTCCTCGCGATAAAGGTGGCGTTTGGAGCCTACACGCTCGTACCTAGGAACGGGGAATTATGGAATGAGGAGTTCTGTGTCGGGAATTTGTGCCTTTTTTCGTTTTAACCCACCAAACTTAGGTCAGATTTCTCGTATTATAAGGGGTTAATGCTCTGAGGCAATACGAATGTGTTATAAGTATACGAAAGTAAGGTGGGTATCAGAAGGTAATGTGGATTTATTCTAGGGTACGCTTTGGGGTTGCTATGCGAGTGATTAAGAGGGGTAGGGCAGATCCCGTGCAGAACTTCAACGTTGGAAGTGGAGCGGTATGTTCTGTATAGGTGAGTATCAGAGGACTTCCTATCCTAATGCCGATTTGGTTATGATCCAGTCGGCCAGGTCATATCAGAGGAATCCTATCCTACAGCTGACTAGGCCGTAGGCCAGGTCATCATAGGAACTCCTCTCCTATAGCTGACTAAGCAGTAGGTCAGGTCTTCAGGTAACTTCCTATCATAAAGCAAACTGGGTCGTAGGTCATGTCATCAGATGACTTCCTATCCTACAGCTGACTAGGGGTAGGTCAGGTCGTTCTAGGTCAATAATGTCCGTACCAGGAAAATATGTTTGAGGTCTGTCAATTGTCGTTTGAATAAGCGAAATGGACCGATAGCTGTTTAAGATTAGATGGTGGGAGACGGGCCCCTCACGTCCCCCTCCCCTCCTCCTTCCCAGCGAGTGATGTAAGAATGGGCACCTCAGCAAATGCAGGGGTTAGTCGTTGTCGCGATCGGTAACTGGCCCCGCCCTCCGCAGTCCCGGCCGCTGGTCCACCTCTGCCCACGGACCATTGGTCCGGCTCTGTTGGCCGCCTCTGCCCCCGGACCGTTGGTCCACCTCTGCCCGCGGACCGTTGGTCCGGCTCTGTTGGCCGCCTCTGCCCCCGGACTCTCTCAGCGGATTCACTCGAGCGGTACGCTCGAGTGAATCCGATCAAAAAAAGACAACTTCTCCAGCAGATCCTACTTTTTTGAGGAGACCGCAGCTTATGTTGGCGTATGGAATTTTGTTCTTAATTTTGCCAAACCATTTGCGGTTCCTTGGTTTTTAAGTGCAAAATAGTCACATCTGACGTTTCACCGTGCTGTGTTCCCCTTCACAGCCGCCTCCGGTCGCTTGTGACTGTACTGTGTAATGTTGTCAATAAATGGCTCTGATGGTATCTGACTGTACTGTGTAATGGTGTCAATAGATGGCTCTGAAGGTACCCGACTGTGCTGTGTAATGCTGTCAATAGATGGCTCTGATGATACCTGACTGTCCTGTGTAATGCTGTTAATAGACGGCTCTGATGACACCTGTCGATGTTGTGCAGCCATGTCCATAGATGGTGCTGGTGTCAGCTAACGGTGTCGCCCCCTCTTCAGCTGCCACGGATTCCAAATTGTTCGCGATAGATCGACAATGCTTCCAGACGATTATGATGAGAACCGGCCTGCAGAAGCAGGCCGAATATACCTCCTTCCTGAAGAGGTGAGGGGGAGAGAGTGAGGGGGAGAGTGAGGGGGAGAGAGAGAGAGAGAGAGAGAGAGAGAGAGAGAGAGAGAGAAAAAAAAAAAAAAAATAATATAGAGAGAGAGAGAGAGAAGAGAGAGGAGAGAGAGAGAGAGAGAAGGGAGAGAGGGAGACAGAGAGAGAGAGAGAGAGAGAGAGACAGAGAGAGAGAGAGAGAGAGACAGAGAGAGATACGGGAAGCGTAAGTGAATGCTTGACTATCCTCGCTTATGAAATGGATGGGTGAGCGAGTCATTCGAACGTCGTGACAATTCAGACTTGGCTCGAGTCTCCTTTTCTGCAGTGGGATAAACGCAGGCTATGTCTGGCTGGAGGCGCGCTACTTGATTAGTTGGGTCTTTGCGATAGAGAAAACAATGTCTCCAATTTCATTGACTTGATGGCTGCTGTCAACTTGCCTTCGTTCTCAGTTCCGATTTTGCATCTTAATGTCACTTGACATCTTAATGTCGCCGGAGAACTTCCGCCAGAGGCGCGGAATTCGCTGGAAATAACAATATCTAGAAAAAAAACATCCTGAGTAGTCCCTAATGGAAATTGCCGACAGCTATCTTCCCTACACGACAGAAGTCTGCAAACACCAGCCGGCGCTTGGAGGCGTGGTAGAGTAGCAGATGGTTCCGTACCTGCCTACGGGGACGAGTGGTCTATGGGTAAGATGCTCGTCTCACAATCGAAAGGTTGTGGGTTCGAGTCTCACCTGTCGCTACTCTTCGCCCGCGACCAATCGGCGTGAGAGATTGGCGACGCTACATGACTCAACGGTCGACGTGTCGTAAAACCAATAACCAATAACCAACCGTACCTGCCTACTATGAGATGGAGCCAATCCATATGATCGGTGTATAATCGACGACAAGGAGACGTCAGTTGATATTCAAATTAATCACCTTCCAGCATATTTCCTACGTTTCGGCGATTGCCTGATGAACAGGTTCTGTGTATCAGGTAATACGTATGTAACTCCATACGTAACCTGATGAACAGGTTCTGTGTATCAGGTAATACGTATGTAACTCCTTACGTAACCTGATGAACAGGTTCTGTGTATCAGGTAATACGTATGTAACTCCATACGTAACCTGATGAACAAATTCTGTGTATCAGGTTATACGATGTAACTCCTTACGTAACCTGATAAACAGGTTCTGTGTATCAGGTAAGACGTATATAACTCCATACGTAACCTGATGAACAGGTTACGTATGGAGGTACCCCGAAGAAGGCGATAGCAGAAACGTAGGAAATACGCTGAAGAATTATTAATTTAATATCATTTAACGTCTGATTGTCGTCGATTATCCAAATGTCGCAAGGTTGACCCGATGCCTTGGTGGAGTTACAGGATGAGGCTGTGTATTGGTGGGGGGGGGGGGGGTGCGGTGTGTGCAAATATGCGGGCAATCAATGCGAATGCGAATTTTCTGGATGCAACCAATGACCGTGGCTAATTCTGGCGAAGACTGACGCTGCACAGTAGTGTCCTGTGACATGTTTTGGCGATTATTCGGCCGGTGTTGTGGTGGCTGGTTTCCCCCTGCGCGGAAGGGAGGGCGGGAGGGCGGGAGGGGGTGCGCGTCTCCAGGCACCTGACAATATTGTGCTGAGATGAGATGCACCTGGTTGTAAGGAGTAGCCGGCTGCACCCAGCACAAATCTGGCAGCACGATGTTGCCAAACGCCGCCGCCTGTTGGGCTGTCTCCGCGTTTGGCAACTTCAAAGCGCGTACACTTGCGGTTGCAGTGAGTGAGGCTGTTTTGACAAGCGACAGCCTTTTCGTCGGCGACTTCTGGTACTCGTCCCTGTTTTTCATTGAAGTGCTGAACTCATTGGCAAGTCGTTTACTTTTCTCCGTGCAGTGGAAAACATCGCGCGGGGGGGGCGTGGCCACGTTTCACGGCGGACATAACTCGCCCGCCGGCAATCGCTGCGGCCGTTGATCTCTTCCACAACACACCCTGCACTATAGATCACCTCCACAACATACCCCGCGCTATAGATCACCTTCACAACACACCCTGCACTATAGATCACCTCCACAACATACCCCGCGCTATAGATTACCTCCACAACACACCCTGCTCTATAGATCACCTCCACAACATACCCCGCGCTATAGATCACCTTCACAACACACCCTGCACTATAGATCACCTCCACAACATACCCCGCGCTATAGATCACCTTCACAACACACCCTGCACTATAGATCACCTCCACAACATACCCCGTGCTATAGATCACCTTCACAACACACCCTGCACTATAGATCAACTCCACAACATACCCCGCGCTATAGATCACCTCCACAACACACCCTGCACTATAGATCACCTCCACAACATACTCCGCGCTATAGATCACCTCCACAACACACCCTGCACTATAGATCACCTCCACAACATACCCCGCGCTATAGATCACCTCCACAACACACCCTGCACTATAGATCACCTCCACAACATACCCCGCGCTATAGATCACCTCCACAACACACCCTGCACTATAGATCACCTCCACAACATACCCCGCGCTATAGATCACCTCCACAACACACCCTGCACTATAGATCACCTCCACAACATACCCCGCGCTATAGATTACCTCCACAACACACCCTGCACTATAGATCACCTCCACAACACACCCTGCACTATAGATCACCTCCACAACATACCCCGCGCTATAGATCACCTCCACAACACACCCTGCACTATAGATCACCTCCACAACACACCCTGCACTATAGATCACCTCCACAACAAACCCTACACTATAGATCACCTCCACAACACACCCTGCACTATAGATCACCTCCACAACACACCCTGCACTATAGATCACCTCCACAACATATCCCGCGCTATAGATCACCTCCACAACACACCCTGCACTATAGATCACCTCCACAACACACCCTGCACTATAGATCACCTCCACAACATACCCCGCGCTATAGATCACCTCCACAACACACCCTGCACTATAGATCACCTCCACAACACACCCTGCACTATAGATCACCTCCCACAACATACCCCGCGCTATAGATTACCTTCACAACACACTCTGCGTCTGATCACCTCCACAACACACCCTGCACTATAGATCACCTCCACAACACACCCTGCACTATAGATCACCTCCACAACATACCCCGCGCTATAGATCACCTTCACAACACACCCTGCGTCTGATCACATCCACAACACACCCTGCACTATAGATCACCTCCACAACACACCCTGCACTATAGATCACCTCCACAACATACCCCGCGCTATAGATCACCTTCACAACACACCCTGCGTCTGATCATCTCCACAACACACCCCACACCATAGATCATCTCTACAACACACCCTGCACTATAGATCACCTCCACAACATACCCCGCGCTATAGATCACCTCCGGGGACGAGTGGTCTAGGGGTAAGATGCTCGTCTCACAATCGAAAGATTGTGGGTTCGAATCTCACCTGTCGCTACTCTTCGCCCGCCACCAATCGGCGTGAGAGATTGGCGACGCTATATGACTCAACGGTCGATGTGTCGTAAAACCAATAACCAACCATAGATCACCTCCACAACACACCCTGCACTATAGATCACCTCCACAACATACCCCGCGCTATAGATCTCCTCCACAACGCACCCTGTACTATAGATCACCTCCACAACACACCCTGCACTATAGATCACCTCCACAATACACCCTGCGCTATAGATCACCTCCACAACATGCCCCGCGCTATAGATCACCTTCACAACACACCCTGCGTCTGATCACCTCCACAACACACCCTGCACTATAGATCACCTCCACAACATACCCCGCGCTATAGATCACCTTCACAACACACCCTGCGTCTGATCACCTCCACAACACACCCTGCACTATAGATCACCTCCACAACATACCCCGCGCTATAGATCACCTTCACAACACACCCTGCGTCTGATCACCTCCACAACACACCCTGCACTATAGATCACCTTCACAACACACCCTGCGTCTGATCACCTCCACAACACACCCTGCACTATAGATCACCTCCACAACACACCCCGCACCATAGATCACCTCCACAACACACCCTGCACTATAGATCACCTCCACAACATACCCCGCGCTATAGATCACCTCCACAATACACCCTGCACTATAGATCACCTCCACAACACACCCTGCACTACAGATTACCTCCACAACACACCCTGCACTATAGATCACCTCCACAACATACCCCGCGCTATAGATCACCTTCACAACACACCCTGCGTCTGATCACCTCCACAACACACCCTGCACTATAGATCACCTCCACAACATACCCCGCGCTATAGATCACCTTCACAACACACCCTGCGTCTGATCACCTCCACAACACACCCTGCACTATAGATCACCTCCATAACATACCCCGCGCTATAGATCACCTTCACAACACACCCTGCGTCTGATCACCTCCACAACACACCCTGCACTATAGATCACCTCCACAACATACCCCGCGCTATAGATCACCTTCACAACACACCCTGCGTCTGATCACCTCCACAACACACCCTGCACCATAGATCACCTCTACAACATACCCTGCACTATAGATCACCTCTACAACATACCCCGCGCTATAGATCACCTCCACAACACACCCCGCGCCATAGATCACCTCCACAACACACCCTGCACTATAGATCACCTCTACAACATACCCCGCGCTATCGATCGCCTCCACAACACACCCGCGCCATAGATCACCTCCACAACACACCCTGCACTATAGATCACCTCTACAACATACCCCGCGCTATAGATTACCTCCACAACACACCCCGCGCCATAGATCACCTCCACAACACACCCCTGCACTATAGATCACCTCTACAACATACCCCGCGCTATAGATCACCTCGACAACACACCCCGCGCCATAGATCACCTCCACAACACACCCGCGCCATAGATCACCTCCACAACACACCCTGCACTATAGATCACATCTACAACATACCGCGCGCTATAGATCACCTCCACAACACACCCCGCGCCATAGATCACCTCCACAACGCACCCCGCGCCATAGATCACCTCCACAACACACCCTGCACTATAGATCACCTCCACAACATACCCCGCGCCGTAGATCACCTCCACAACACACCCCGCGCCATAGATCACCTCCACAACACACCCTTCGCCATAGATCACCTCCACAACACACCCCGCGCCGTAGATCACCTCCACAACACACCCCGCGCCATAGATCACCTCCACAACACACTCCGCGCCATAGATCACCTCCACAACACACCCTGCGTCATAGATCACCTCCACAACACGACCTGCGTCTGATCCCCTCCACAACACACCCCACGCCATAGATCACCTCCACAACACACCCCGCGCCGTAGATCGCCTCCACAACACACCCCGCGCCATAGATCACCTCCACAACACACCCTAACCCACAACACACCCCGCGCCATAGATCACCTCCACAACACACCCCGCGCCATAGATCACCTCCCACAACACACCCTGCGCCGTAGATCACCTCCACAACACACCCCGCGCCATAGATCACCTCCACAACACACCCCGCGCCATAGATCACCTCCACAACACACCCGCGCCATAGATCACCTCCACAACACACCCCGCGCCATAGATCACCTCCACAACACACCCCGCGCCATAGATCACCTCCACAACACACCCCGCGCCGTAGATCACCTCCACAACACACCCCGCGCCGTAGATCACCTCCACAACACACCCCGCGCCGTAGATCACCTCCACAACACACCCCGCGCCATAGATCACCTCCACAACACCCCCCGCCATAAATCACCTCCACAACACACCCCGCGCCGTAGATCACCTCCACAACACACCCCGCGCCATAGATCACCTCCACAACACATCCTGCGTCTGATCACCTCCACAACACACCCCGCGCCATAGATCAACTCCACAACACACCCCGCGCCATAGATCAACTCCACAACACACCCCGCGCCATAGATCACCTCCACAACACACCCCGCGCCCGGTCGGAAGCTAATGTCAAATGCACGGTCGAAGTCGAGGAAATTGCAGCCGTGGAACTGACACGCGCCGTGGAACTGACACGCGCCGTGGAACTGACCGATTAGAGTTGTCCGCCCGCCGTCCTTTGTCACGCTGTCACGCTGTGTACCCTCATTTGCCGTGCAAACACGGCGCCGCCGGTAATGCGGGTATTGAGCGGTGTTCGAGGCTGTTGCAGCGGTGAGGAAGAACGTTTGTGGAGCTAGCGGATATGATGTGGTTTGTGGGCGGTGCGAATGGTAGTGTGACATACACGTGTATATACGAAGCAGCATTGTATATGCATATGCATACATACATATATATATATATATATATATATATATATATATATATATATATATATATATATATACTTATATGTACGTTGTTTTTTTTTCGCTTCGTGAACCTGTTTTCCTTCCAGGTTACATCCCTATTTATATAGGGATTATATTATATATATCCCGTAAATGGTAACGAGCCGGCACCCGAGCGATAATTACAATCACAGCCGTGCCGTGGCATGCCTATGTGGCATGCCTATGTGGCATGCCTATGTGGCATGCCTATGCTTGGTGATGTCTGGCGCCGCACACTACCGCTCGGCCACCGTGACGTGACCCCGACACAGTGACGTGATCCAGACACAGTGACGTCACCACGACACAGTGACGTCACCCCGACACGGTGACGTGACCCCGACACGGTGACGTGACCCCGACACAGTGACGTGGCCCCGACACAGTGACGTGACCCCGACACAGTGACGTGGCCCCGACACAGTGACGTGGCCGCGACACAGTGACGTGACCCCGACACAGTGACGTGGCCCCGACACAGTGACGTGGCCCCGACACAGTGACGTGGCCCCGACATAGTACGTGCCCCCGACACAGGACGGGCCCGACAGTGCGGCCCCCGACACAGTGACGTGGCCCGACCGGACGTGGCCCCGACACGTGACGGACCCCGACACGTGACGGACCCCACACAGTGACGGGCCCCGACCAGGACGGCCCACCAGCGTGGCCCCGACATAGTGACGGACCCCGACACGTGACGTGGCCCCGACACAGTGACGTGGCCCCGACACAGTGACGTGGCCCCGACACAGTGACGTGACCCCGACACAGTGACGTGGCCCCGACACAGTGACGTGGCCCCGACACAGTGACGTGGCCCCGACATAGTGACGTGACCCCGACACAGTGACGTGGCCCCGACACAGTGACGTGGCCCCGACACAGTGACGTGGCCCGACAAGTGACGTGACCCCGACACAGTGACGTGGCCCCGACACAGTGACGTGACCCTGACACAGTGACGTGGCCCCGACACAGTGACGTGACCCCGACACAGTGACGTGACCCTGACACAGTGACGTGGCCCCGACACAGTGACGTCACCCCGACACAGTGACGTGACCCCGACACAGTGACGTGACCCTGACACAGTGACGTGGCCCCGACACAGTGACGTCACCCCGACACAGTGACGTCACCCGACACAGTGACGTCACCCCGACACAGTGACGTGGCACGGTGCAGTGGCGAGCACAGCGGCAGTGTCGCAGGAGCGTAACGAGCGCGTGGTGCGTGCGTTTCAGCGTGCCCAGCTTCCAGAACCTGCCGGAGGAGACGGTCATCAAGCTGGCCGACGTGCTGGAGGAGGTGAGAGACGCCGCGGCCGTCGGCACGCCGGAGGACGGTTGGAGCTGCGTGGGGCCTGCCTTGGCTCTCGGCGGTGGTCGTTGCAATCTCTAGCAGATGGCACTTTGCCTCAGCTAAAGATTTAGGAAAAAAAAGTGGTCGTTGTTTGTTGTTGGTCGTTGTTTGTTGTTTTTGCATTGCACGCAAGTGTAGAGACGATCTGTTCCCGTTAGGTTGTCGGTGTGGTTTGTCTCTGATTGGAAGGTTCGCATTCGTTGCAGCAGTGTAAGATCGTATGGCGCAGGTTTTGAAAATGCGAGTCACACGGTAGGCCGTGCGTAGTGTTGTGACGTAGAACACATTGTGGGACTAATCAAGGTACGACACAGTTGTTGTCGTCACGTTAATGAGGTGCTGGAACTCACCGATGATTGACGCACAAATGTGCGGTGGGGAGACTGTGCTAGCGAATCCAAGAAATGCTGCTTTTTGCGGCCGCTCTCCTCCCGAAGTATCTCGGCCCGTCCGATTGAGTCGAGTCGAAGAAGCCAGTCAGGACTTTTAAGCATCTGATGCCATCGGTGTTTCTGGCGTGCATCGCTGTCGCTCGGACGGTGGCTCGACACGTCTTGTCGCCATTGGTGGTGTACAGAACCGGACGATAGTCTGTGGGTGGTTCGTCCAAACTGTCGGGCGATTCGTAAGCCATCTGAACATGCGACTTGCGCAGCATCAGCCGGACTCAGACGTGCTCAGCACGTGCTTAGCACGGCGGCCGCTCGCTGCGGAGCTTAAATCGGAGCTTAAACCGGGCGGCAAGCCCAATAACCAGTTCGGCCGAGCTCTCCGCTTTGGTAGTGCCCAGCTGAAACAAGCCGCGTGCAATGGCTCGACGCTTTCCGGCGCGGCCGTCGCACAGTCGGCTGACCTTTCGGCGGCCTGCATGTTGATGCGGTCGGCACGGGATGTGTTTCCAGTGGAAACCGCCAGGCGGCGGTGTCGTCGCCCTGGCACGGTTGCACGACGCGAATCGCGGGCTGGGTTTCGCATGCTTTTGGTGGGGCGCGGGCTGTGCCGTCTCTATCTTGACGCCACCAGCTCCCTGCTCTTTTAACATGGGACCATATGGGTTGGGCCCGTGCAGCTAAATTGACAGCTGATTCATTGCCTCCTAGTTTTAAGTACTTAATTTAATATATTTAATATTAAATATTTAATAATCTTTAATTTAATAGTAATTTTAATTTAATTTGTATGTAATAATAATTTTCAAACTTGTCCACCTGCGACGCGGGTGCTACGGAGCGACGTCGCGGGAACACGACGGAAGTGTCGCAGAATTGTCGCTCGCGGTTACTGTGGTCTCATTTATGTTGCGACACTGTGGGGACACGTCACTGTTGCGACACTGTGTGGACACGTCACTGTTGCGACACTGTGGGGCGAGTCGGACACGTCATACATGTCATGTTGTGGGGACGAGTGGTCTAGGGGTAAGATGCTCGTCTCACAATCGAAAGGTTGTGGGTTCGAGTCTCACCTGTCGCTACTCTTCGCCCGCGACCAATCGGCGTGAGAGATTGGCGACGCTACATGACTCAACGGTCGACGTGTCGTAATACCAATAACCAACCAACCATGTCATGTTGCGACACTGTTGGGGGGACACGTCACTGTTGCGACACTGTGGGGACGAGTCGGACACGTCGTACATGTCAGATAGGTACATTGTGGCGACAAAGATTAGCTTGCTGGCGAAATGGCCGAAGACAAAGACGTGTATTCCGGCCAGCCGCAACAGACACGTGGCTATTACAGCCTATTGTCGAGTTTTAAAACAAGGGTCATCAGTAAATCAGGGCTGTCACAGGCGCACATGAAAACATGTAACAATTGTTCATACCAGCGGCACGGAAAGAGTCAGCAGGTACGATCGGAGGTCGGCAAGTATGATCAGAAGTGAGCAAGTACGATCAGAGCAGTCAGTCCAGTCCCACGCACAAATGCTGCGCATGTTTTATGTCGATAGTCGGCGGGTGTGGTGAGAGTGACGAGCCTTGGGATGCGTCGTTGATGGACCTGCATCCAGGCGTGACATTCGCCAGCAACAAAATTGTTATCGAATTGTTCAAACCTGAGTATGGCGATATTCTCACGTGCGTGTAAAATAGTGAAGAACTCCTGCGCGAATTATCATTCGGGATTAACGCACCGTACGGTAGCCAACCAAAGACATTTCTTTGAAGCGCAAAATAGTAGGTGACTGTAAAGGTCGACCTCCGTACGTTAATGATATCAGCTGGCAGGGAAGCAGGCGAATGCCTGTTTTTACACAACTAATTAGTCCTTCATCTGATATTTGCCATGAAGAAGTTGGTTTAGGTTGTTACGACGTGTTTGGTGTCGAGATGTTCACATATTACGAGTAAGATGATCAATGTCAATCAATATTACCGCTTGGTAAGCTAAATGGATAGAGCTCTGGCCTGCGAAGGTCTCCCCGTCTTGGCGCAACGGGTTCGAGTCGCTTCACGCGCTCACTATTAACGCCTCCGGCTGGGATGGCCAGTTGGCGACTGGCCAGACAAAGTTGGGGGTGCAGGCACCAGGCGGCCATGCCCGCTATGTGGGAACGTTAAGCTCACAAATATTGTGAAATACTGAAGATGACGAGTTTGATTTGTCATAGGTGGCAGTTGACTGGAGTACGTGTTGTCTGGCATAGCGACCTTGCCTGAAGCATCCATTGCTTACAATTAGTTCAAGCAAAGGAGAAAATGTATGCTTCTTGGCACATCCCGGCCTCCCCCTCACGCATTGAAAGCTTATTTACTTAACTGCTCTCCCATTTCCGGACGATGCGTCATTTTTAGTGTTTTCCGGCGAGTGTATTCCCATCGTTTCAGAACGCGATTTCGTTCGAATTATTTCAACTTCAAAGCACTCGCTTGAACCGATGAAGTGACGCGAATTCAAATTGGCGAAGTGGCCATTCATCACGCCGAATACACACTGGCCACGGCCGGAGCAGGCCGTCCGCGGCCACGAGTCGATATCGCAGTGATAAATTATTTGTGAAATAGGGAGGAATATGCCACTTTCTGAACACTGAATAGACATCCTTCGCAAGGGGGTATCGACATGGTGCTTCCTGATGTGTGTTTCCATGGCTCGTTTCGAACAGCGTTTCGTGTATGAATATCATGCTTAAGCTCACCCTTGCGGATTGTAATACACAGACAGCTTGTAGGACAAGTCTACGCAAATATATTAGCTATTATGTGGATTATACCATACGATTTGTTGATAGTACGGTATTGTTGTCGTTTTCGTTAACATAGGTGTCGATATGTTAGATGTTTCCCAAAATAAACCAAAATCGTCCACTCATAAGTGCGCTGTTGGTTCAAGATATAGCTTGAAGGATTTGAGCGATATTTAAAGCAAAATTGTTCATATTGGGAATTTCGAGATCCTATTGTAATCGTTTCGACATCTCGCACCTAACGAAAGGGGACGGGTAGTCTGGGGGTAAGTTGCCCGTCTCGCAATCGAAAGATTGCGGGTTCGAGTCTCACCTGGCGCCACTCTTCGCCGGCGACCAACCGGCGTGAGAGATCGGCGACGCTACACGACTCAACGGTCGACGTGTCGCAAAACCAATAACCACAGCACCTAACGAGAAACCGCTATTTTATCGCTGCGATATCGACGACTGTTGCAGCGCGCGCCGCTCGCTGTGTGTCCGCCGGCGGTGCCTGTGTCAGGCGAAGCGCCCTAGGCCCAATAACTAACTAACTAACCGGTGTCAGGTGCTGACGGCTCTGCGGTTGTGTGCTTGTTTCAGACGTATTACAGCCAGGGCGACTACATCATCCGGCAGGGAGCGCGGGGCGACACCTTCTACATCATCAGCAAGGGCAGGGTAAGGCGGAGAGACGTGCAGCGGTCGGTGGTCTGCTGGCGGGCTGCGACACTGTTGGGGTTCGGGGTTGGGGGCGCGTCGACCACAGGGTCATGCAGCAAACGATGCTGAGGGTTCGAGGAGGGGGGCCACCACCAAATACTCCATGCGTGGAACGTGGATCATTTTTCAAGTTGATGGGTAGGGATGGGAAATAGTGACGCAGAAGACATCAGTGTGGAAACCTACGGAACTCTGGAGAGGACCGCTCAAACTTTAACTTTTCACTCATATGACTGGTCACTTCTCTACTAATATTCCAGGATGGTTTTCAAAACATAGTTATACAACGCCACCGTGCGTAACATGAATTGCGTCATGAACATTGCTGTATGAACAGTGTACTGTTGACAACATCGATTGCCGTACAGTGACGTCATGACGTCATGGCTCAGTTGGCACCGTTGATATGACCAAGGCGTTTGACATCGTCAAGCACAGCCGACAGTTGGATAAGTTTGGGTGATACGGGGCGTGGTACGGGTGGTGCGGGGCGTGGTACGGGTGGTGTGGGACGTGGTACGAGGTGGTATGGGGCGTGGTACGGGTGGTACGGGGCGTGGTACGGGTGGTATGGGGCGTGGTACGGGGGGTGCGGGGCGTGGTATGGTGGTATGGGACGTGGTACGGGTGGTGTGGGGCGTGGTACGGGTGGTGTGGGGCGTGGTACGGGTGGTATGGGACGTGGTACGGGTGGTATCAGGCGTGGTACAGGTGGTATCGGACGTGGTATGGGTGGTATTGGGCGCAGTACGGGTGGTATGGGGCGTGGTACGGGTGGTATGTGACGTGGTATGGGTGGTATGGGGCGTGGCACGGGTGGTATGGGTCAAGATAATGGGAGTAATCCTAGACTCGAATCCGACATGGGAGAACACACCTTCAGTGCGTCCCGACGGCGGCGTTGTTTATTAGCAGCGCTTACTCTCGACTGCCGCGCGAAACCCGGCAGCTTTTGTCGGAGGCGCTGGCGTTTCTCCACGCCCGGTCTCGCTTGGCGGCATGGGACGGCCATTCGGCTCTGCATGCAAGGCGACTGCAACGATGCATTAATTCGGCGGGCGTGTTGTGTACTGGGCGGGGCTCCCGCGGGAACATCGCCCCAGCGCCACGCCGCCGCTGGCCGGGCGGCCCTGGCTGGAGGTGGACGCCACGGTTGCGGTGTGGTACTGCCGTGTGCCGGGCGCCAGCTGAACGTGCCCCTTCTGCACGCTCTGCGGGCTCGTCGCTGGCGGCTCAGTCACATCGTGACGTGACACGTGACGTGACGTGACACGTGACGTGACACGTGACGTGACACGTGACGTGACACGTGACGTGACACGTGACGTGACACGTGACGTGACACGTGACGTGACGCGTGACGTGACGTGTGACGTGACATGTGACGTGACACGTGACGTGACACGTGACGTGACACGTGACGTGACACGTGACGTGACGCGATCACCAGCCAGTAGCCACCCACAAATACCACGTGACAGCACGGACAAAGTTCGCCCGTCAAGTCGCCACCAAGTCGAGCTTTTCTAAGCCGCTATCTATCTACGCGTCAATAAATTGAGGAAGCAATCGATCTGTCCATCTGTCTATCTATTTATCTGTCAGTTTGTCTGTCTGTCTGTCTGTATGTATGTATGTATGTATGTATGTATGTCTGTCTGTCTGTCTGTCTGTCTGTCTGTCTGTCTGTCTGTCTGTCTGTGTCTGTCTGTCTGTCTGTTTGCATCTGTATGTATGTCTGCCTGTCTGTCTGTCTGTCTGTCTGTCTGTCTGTCTGTCTGTCTGTCTGTCTGTCTGTCTGTCTGTCTGTCTGTCTGTCTGTCACAGAGGCAGACAGACAGAAAGAGAGACTGGTCAATGTTCATTATCTGAAACTTTGAGAAAATGCTCAGATGCGATTCGGTGGGCTATGACGGTGGGATGTGGTGAGCACAGTGCGTTGGATGTGCTGACCTGATGGGTTGGATGTGCTGACCTGGTGTGGTGGATGTGCTGACCTGGTGGGGTGGATGTGCTGACCTGGTGTGGTGGATGTGCTGACCTGATGGGTTGGATGTGCTGACCTGATGGGTTTGATGTGCTGACCTGATGGGTTTGATGTGCTGACCTGATGGGTTTGATGTGCTGACCTGATGGGTTGGATGTGCTGACCTGGTGGGGTGGATGTGCTGACCTGATGGGTTGGATGTGCTGACCTGATGGGTTGGATGTGCTGACCTGATGGGTTGGATGTGCTGACCTGGTGGGGTGGATGTGCTGACCTGGTGTGGTGGATGTGCTGACCTGGTGGGGTGGATGTGCTGATCTGATGGGTTGGATGTGCTGACCTGGTGTGGTGGATGTGCTGACCTGATAGGTTGGATGTGCTGACCTGGTGGGGTGGATGTGCTGACCTGGTGTGGTGGATGTGCTGACCTGATGGGTTGGATGTACTGACCTGGTGTGGTGGATGTGCTGACCTGATGGGTTGGATGTGCTGACCTGGTGTGGTGGATGTGCTGATCTGATGGGTTGGATGTGCTGACCTGGTGGGTTGGATGTGCTGACCTGATGGGTTTGATGTGCTGACCTGATGGGTTTGATGTGCTGACCTGATGGGTTTGATGTGCTGACCTGATGGGTTGGATGTGCTGACCTGATAGGTTGGATGTGCTGACCTGGTGGGGTGGATGTGCTGACCTGATGGGTTTGATGTGCTGACCTGATGGGTTGGATGTGCTGACCTGATGGGTTGGATGTGCTGCCCTGGTGTGGTGGATGTGCTGACCTGGTGTGGTGGATGTGCTGACCTGGTGGGGTGGATGTGCTGATCTGATGGGTTGGATGTGCTGACCTGGTGTGGTGGATGTGCTGACCTGATAGGTTGGATGTGCTGACCTGGTGGGGTGGATGTGCTGACCTGGTGTGGTGGATGTGCTGACCTGATGGGTTGGATGTACTGACCTGGTGTGGTGGATGTGCTGACCTGGTGGGTTGGATGTGCTGACCTGGTGTGGTGGATGTGCTGACCTGATGGGGTGGATGTGCTGACCTGGTGGGGTGGATGTGCTGACCTGATGGGGTGGATGTGCTGACCTGATAGGTTGGATGTGCTGACCTGGTGGGGTGGATGTGCTGACCTGATGGGTTTGATGTGCTGACCTGATGGGTTGGATGTGCTGACCTGATGGGTTGGATGTGCTGCCCTGGTGTGGTGGATGTGCTGACCTGGTGTGGTGGATGTGCTGACCTGGTGGGGTGGATGTGCTGATCTGATGGGTTGGATGTGCTGACCTGGTGTGGTGGATGTGCTGACCTGATAGGTTGGATGTGCTGACCTGGTGGGGTGGATGTGCTGACCTGGTGTGGTGGATGTGCTGACCTGATGGGTTGGATGTACTGACCTGGTGTGGTGGATGTGCTGACCTGATGGGTTGGATGTGCTGACCTGGTGTGGTGGATGTGCTGATCTGATGGGTTGGATGTGCTGACCTGGTGGGTTGGATGTGCTGACCTGATGGGTTTGATGTGCTGACCTGATGGGTTTGATGTGCTGACCTGATGGGTTTGATGTGCTGACCTGATGGGTTGGATGTGCTGACCTGATAGGTTGGATGTGCTGACCTGGTGGGGTGGATGTGCTGACCTGATGGGTTTGATGTGCTGACCTGATGGGTTGGATGTGCTGACCTGATGGGTTGGATGTGCTGCCCTGGTGTGGTGGATGTGCTGACCTGGTGTGGTGGATGTGCTGACCTGGTGGGGTGGATGTGCTGATCTGATGGGTTGGATGTGCTGACCTGGTGTGGTGGATGTGCTGACCTGATAGGTTGGATGTGCTGACCTGGTGGGGTGGATGTGCTGACCTGGTGTGGTGGATGTGCTGACCTGATGGGTTGGATGTACTGACCTGGTGTGGTGGATGTGCTGACCTGGTGGGTTGGATGTGCTGACCTGGTGTGGTGGATGTGCTGACCTGATGGGGTGGATGTGCTGACCTGGTGGGGTGGATGTGCTGACCTGATGGGGTGGATGTGCTGACCTGGTGGGGTGGATGTGCTGACCTGATGGGTTGGATGTGCTGACCTGGTGTGGTGGATGTGCTGATCTGATGGGTTGGATGTGCTGACCTGGTGTGGTGGATGTGCTGACCTGATAGGTTGGATGTGCTGACCTGGTGGGGTGGATGTGCTGACCTGGTGTGGTGGATGTGCTGACCTGGTGTGGTGGATGTGCTGACCTGGTGTGGTGGATGTGCTGACCTGGTGGGGTTGATGTGCTGACCTGGTGGGGTGGATGTGCTGACCTGGTGTGGTGGATGTGCTGACCTGATGGGTTGGATGTGCTGACCTGGTGGGGTGGATGTGCTGACCTGGTGGGGTGGATGTGCTGACCTGATGGGTTGGATGTGCTGACCTGGTGGGGTGGATGTGCTGACCTGGTGGGGTGGATGTGCTGACCTGGTGGGTTGGATGTGCTGACCTGATGGGGTGGATGTGCTGACCTGGTTGGGTGGATGTGCTGAACTGATGGGGTGGATGTGCTGACCTGGTGGGGTGGATGTGCTGACCTGGTGTGGTGGATGTGCTGACCTGATGGGTTGGATGTGCTGACCTGATGGGTTGGATGTGCTGACCTGATGGGTTGGATGTGCTGACCTGGTGTGGTGGATGTGCTGACCTGGTGTGGTGGATGTGCTGACCTGATGGGTTGGATGTGCTGACCTGGTGTGGTGGATGTGCTGACCTGGTGTGGTGGATGTGCTGACCTGATGGGTTGGATGTACTGACCTGGTGTGGTGGATGTGCTGACCTGATGGGTTGGATGTGCTGACCTGGTGTGGTGGATGTGCTGATCTGATGGGTTGGATGTGCTGACCTGGTGGGTTGGATGTGCTGACCTGATGGGTTTGATGTGCTGACCTGATGGGTTTGATGTGCTGACCTGATGGGTTTGATGTGCTGACCTGATGGGTTGGATGTGCTGACCTGATAGGTTGGATGTGCTGACCTGGTGGGGTGGATGTGCTGACCTGATGGGTTTGATGTGCTGACCTGATGGGTTGGATGTGCTGACCTGATGGGTTGGATGTGCTGCCCTGGTGTGGTGGATGTGCTGACCTGGTGTGGTGGATGTGCTGACCTGGTGGGGTGGATGTGCTGATCTGATGGGTTGGATGTGCTGACCTGGTGTGGTGGATGTGCTGACCTGATAGGTTGGATGTGCTGACCTGGTGGGGTGGATGTGCTGACCTGGTGTGGTGGATGTGCTGACCTGGTGTGGTGGATGTGCTGACCTGGTGTGGTGGATGTGCTGACCTGGTGGGGTTGATGTGCTGACCTGGTGGGGTGGATGTGCTGACCTGGTGTGGTGGATGTGCTGACCTGATGGGTTGGATGTACTGACCTGGTGTGGTGGATGTGCTGACCTGGTGGGTTGGATGTGCTGACCTGATGGGTTTGATGTGCTGACCTGATGGGTTGGATGTGCTGACCTGATGGGTTGGATGTGCTGCCCTGGTGTGGTGGATGTGCTGACCTGGTGTGGTGGATGTGCTGACCTGGTGGGGTGGATGTGCTGATCTGATGGGTTGGATGTGCTGACCTGGTGTGGTGGATGTGCTGACCTGATAGGTTGGATGTGCTGACCTGGTGGGGTGGATGTGCTGACCTGGTGTGGTGGATGTGCTGACCTGATGGGTTGGATGTACTGACCTGGTGTGGTGGATGTGCTGACCTGATGGGTTGGATGTGCTGACCTGGTGTGGTGGATGTGCTGATCTGATGGGTTGGATGTGCTGACCTGGTGGGTTGGATGTGCTGACCTGATGGGTTTGATGTGCTGACCTGATGGGTTTGATGTGCTGACCTGATGGGTTTGATGTGCTGACCTGATGGGTTGGATGTGCTGACCTGATAGGTTGGATGTGCTGACCTGGTGGGGTGGATGTGCTGACCTGATGGGTTTGATGTGCTGACCTGATGGGTTGGATGTGCTGACCTGATGGGTTGGATGTGCTGCCCTGGTGTGGTGGATGTGCTGACCTGGTGTGGTGGATGTGCTGACCTGGTGGGGTGGATGTGCTGATCTGATGGGTTGGATGTGCTGACCTGGTGTGGTGGATGTGCTGACCTGATAGGTTGGATGTGCTGACCTGGTGGGGTGGATGTGCTGACCTGGTGTGGTGGATGTGCTGACCTGATGGGTTGGATGTACTGACCTGGTGTGGTGGATGTGCTGACCTGGTGGGTTGGATGTGCTGACCTGGTGTGGTGGATGTGCTGACCTGATTGGGTGGATGTGCTGACCTGGTGGGGTGGATGTGCTGACCTGATGGGGTGGATGTGCTGACCTGGTGGGGTGGATGTGCTGACCTGATGGGTTGGATGTGCTGACCTGGTGTGGTGGATGTGCTGATCTGATGGGTTGGATGTGCTGACCTGGTGTGGTGGATGTGCTGACCTGATAGGTTGGATGTGCTGACCTGGTGGGGTGGATGTGCTGACCTGGTGTGGTGGATGTGCTGACCTGGTGTGGTGGATGTGCTGACCTGGTGTGGTGGATGTGCTGACCTGGTGGGGTTGATGTGCTGACCTGGTGGGGTGGATGTGCTGACCTGGTGTGGTGGATGTGCTGACCTGATGGGTTGGATGTACTGACCTGGTGTGGTGGATGTGCTGACCTGATGGGTTGGATGTGCTGACCTGGTGTGGTGGATGTGCTGACCTGATAGGTTGGATGTGCTGACCTGGTGGGGTGGATGTGCTGACCTGGTGTGGTGGATGTGCTGACCTGATAGGTTGGATGTGCTGACCTGGTGGGGTGGATGTGCTGACCTGGTGTGGTGGATGTGCTGACCTGATGGGTTGGATGTACTGACCTGGTGTGGTGGATGTGCTGACCTGATGGGTTGGATGTGCTGACCTGGTGTGGTGGATGTGCTGATCTGATGGGTTGGATGTGCTGACCTGGTGTGGTGGATGTGCTGACCTGATAGGTTGGATGTGCTGACCTGATGGGTTGGATGTGCTGCCCTGGTGTGGTGGATGTGCTGACCTGGTGGGTTGGATGTGCTGACCTGATGGGGTGGATGTGCTGACCTGGTGGGTTGGATGTGCTGACCTGGTGTGGTGGATGTGCTGACCTGATGGGGTGGATGTGCTGACCTGGTGGGTTGGATGTGCTGACCTGGTGTGGTGGATGTGCTGACCTGATGGGTTGGATGTGCTGACCTGGTGTGGTGGATGTGCTGACCTGGTGGGTTGGATGTGCTGACCTGATGGGGTGGATGTGCTGACCTGGTGGGTTGGATGTGCTGACCTGGTGTGGTGGATGTGCTGACCTGATGGGGTGGATGTGCTGACCTGGTGAGGTGGATGTGCTGACCTGGTGGGGTGGATGTGCTGACCTGATGGGTTGGATGTGCTGACCTGGTGGGGTGGATGTGCTGACCTGGTGTGGTGGATGTGCTGACCTGGTGGGTTGGATGTGCTGACCTGATGGGGTGGATGTGCTGACCTGGTTGGGTGGATGTGCTGAACTGATGGGGTGGTTGTGCTGACCTGGTGGGGTGGATGTGCTGACCTGGTGTGGTGGATGTGCTGACCTGATGGGTTGGATGTGCTGACCTGATGGGTTGGATGTGCTGACCTGATGGGTTGGATGTGCTGACCTGGTGTGGTGGATGTGCTGACCTGGTGGGGTGGATGTGCTGACCTGATAGGTTGGATGTGCTGACCTGGTGGGGTGGATGTGCTGACCTGGTGTGGTGGATGTGCTGACCTGATGGGTTGGATGTACTGACCTGGTGTGGTGGATGTGCTGACCTGATGGGTTGGATGTGCTGACCTGGTGTGGTGGATGTGCTGATCTGATGGGTTGGATGTGCTGACCTGGTGGGTTGGATGTGCTGACCTGATGGGTTTGATGTGCTGACCTGATGGGTTTGATGTGCTGACCTGATGGGTTTGATGTGCTGACCTGATGGGTTGGATGTGCTGACCTGATAGGTTGGATGTGCTGACCTGGTGGGGTGGATGTGCTGACCTGATGGGTTTGATGTGCTGACCTGATGGGTTGGATGTGCTGACCTGATGGGTTGGATGTGCTGCCCTGGTGTGGTGGATGTGCTGACCTGGTGTGGTGGATGTGCTGACCTGGTGGGGTGGATGTGCTGATCTGATGGGTTGGATGTGCTGACCTGGTGTGGTGGATGTGCTGACCTGATAGGTTGGATGTGCTGACCTGGTGGGGTGGATGTGCTGACCTGGTGTGGTGGATGTGCTGACCTGGTGTGGTGGATGTGCTGACCTGGTGTGGTGGATGTGCTGACCTGGTGGGGTTGATGTGCTGACCTGGTGGGGTGGATGTGCTGACCTGGTGTGGTGGATGTGCTGACCTGATGGGTTGGATGTACTGACCTGGTGTGGTGGATGTGCTGACCTGGTGGGTTGGATGTGCTGACCTGGTGTGGTGGATGTGCTGACCTGATGGGGTGGATGTGCTGACCTGGTGGGGTGGATGTGCTGACCTGATGGGGTGGATGTGCTGACCTGGTGGGGTGGATGTGCTGACCTGATGGGTTGGATGTGCTGACCTGGTGTGGTGGATGTGCTGATCTGATGGGTTGGATGTGCTGACCTGGTGTGGTGGATGTGCTGACCTGATAGGTTGGATGTGCTGACCTGGTGGGGTGGATGTGCTGACCTGGTGTGGTGGATGTGCTGACCTGGTGTGGTGGATGTGCTGACCTGGTGTGGTGGATGTGCTGACCTGGTGGGGTTGATGTGCTGACCTGGTGGGGTGGATGTGCTGACCTGGTGTGGTGGATGTGCTGACCTGATGGGTTGGATGTACTGACCTGGTGTGGTGGATGTGCTGACCTGATGGGTTGGATGTGCTGACCTGGTGTGGTGGATGTGCTGACCTGATAGGTTGGATGTGCTGACCTGGTGGGGTGGATGTGCTGACCTGGTGTGGTGGATGTGCTGACCTGATGGGTTGGATGTACTGACCTGGTGTGGTGGATGTGCTGACCTGATGGGTTGGATGTGCTGACCTGGTGTGGTGGATGTGCTGATCTGATGGGTTGGATGTGCTGACCTGGTGTGGTGGATGTGCTGACCTGATAGGTTGGATGTGCTGACCTGATGGGTTGGATGTGCTGACCTGGTGTGGTGGATGTGCTGACCTGGTGGGTTGGATGTGCTGACCTGATGGGGTGGATGTGCTGACCTGGTGGGTTGGATGTGCTGACCTGGTGTGGTGGATGTGCTGACCTGATGGGGTGGATGTGCTGACCTGGTGGGTTGGATGTGCTGACCTGGTGTGGTGGATGTGCTGACCTGATGGGTTGGATGTGCTGACCTGGTGTGGTGGATGTGCTGACCTGGTGGGTTGGATGTGCTGACCTGATGGGGTGGATGTGCTGACCTGGTGGGTTGGATGTGCTGACCTGGTGTGGTGGATGTGCTGACCTGATGGGTTGGATGTGCTGACCTGGTGGGGTGGATGTGCTGACCTGGTGTGGTGGATGTGCTGACCTGGTGGGGTGGATGTGCTGACCTGGTGGGGTGGATGTGCTGACCTGGTGGGGTGGATGTGCTGACCTGGTGGGGTGGATGTGCTGACCTGATGGGTTGGATGTGCTGACCTGGTGGGGTGGATGTGCTGACCTGGTGTGGTGGATGTGCTGACCTGGTGGGTTTGATGTGCTGACCTGGTGGGGTGGATGTGCTGACCTGATGGGTTGGATGTGCTGACCTGGTGGGGTGGATGTGCTGACCTGGTGTGGTGGATGTGCTGACCTGGTGGGTTTGATGTGCTGACCTGATGGGGTGGATGTGCTGACCTGATGGGTTGGATGTGCTGACCTGACGGGTTGGATGTGCTGACCTGATGGGTTGGATGTGCTGACCTGGTGGGTTGGATGTGCTGACCTGATGGGGTGGATGTGCTGACCTGGTGGGGTGGATGTGCTGACCTGATGGGGTGGATGTGCTGACCTGATGGGTTGGATGTGCTGACCTGGTGGGGTGGATGTGCTGACCTGATGGGTTGGATGTGCTGACCTGATGGGTTGGATGTGCTGACCTGATGGGTTGGATGTGCTGACCTGGTGGGGTGGATGTGCTGACCTGGTGTGGTGGATGTGCTGACCTGATGGGGTGGATGTGCTGACCTGATGGGTTGGATGCCCTGACAGTGGGATGTGGTCACTACCGGGGCCGCTCTATCGGCAGGTGAACGTGACCATGAAGTCGCCCGACTCCATGGAGGAGAAGCTCATCAGGACGCTGGGAAAGGGCGACTTCTTCGGGGAGAAGGCGCTGCAGGGGTGAGTGGCAGGTCGGACCTGCAGGGGTGAGTGGCAGGTCGGACCTGCAGGGGTGAGTGGCAGGTCGGACCTGCGGGAGTGAGTGGCAGGTCGGACCTGCAGGGGTGAGTGGCAGGTCGGACCTGCAGGGGTGAGTGGCAGGTCGGACCTGCGGGAGTGAGTGGCAGGTCGGACCTGCAGGGGTGAGTGGCAGGTCGGACCTGCAGGGGTGAGTGGCAGGTCGGACCTGTGGCGCGATGAGGGTCGTCCGGTACGGTCTCCGAGTCTTCCGTCCTCTCTGGTATGGTCTCCCAGTCTTCTCGAGTACCGTCTTCTCGAGTATGGTCTAAGAATCTCGCGTCCTCTCGGGTACGGTCTCCGAGTCTCCCGTTCTCTATGGTATGGTCTCCGGTCTCCCGTCCTCTCGAGTATTGTCTCCGAGTCTCCAGTCGTCTCGAGTATGGTCTCCGAGTCTCCCGTCCTCTCGAGTATGATCTCCCAGTCTCCCGTCCTCTCGAGTATGGTTTCCGAGTCTCCAGTCGTCTCGAGTATGATCTCCCAGTCTCCCGTCCTCTCGAGTATGATCTCCGAGTCTCCTGTACTCTCGGGTATGGTATCCCGTCCTCTCGAGTATCGTCTCCCAGTCTCCCGTCCTCTCGAGTATCGTCTCCAAGTCTCTAACTTGGCCCGGGAAGTGAACAGCTCCCCAGCCTCTCCTCTGGGCTCGCCACCGCCCTGAACCCCGTTCATGGCGTGCTGACCCCAGCTGACCCCAGCTGACCCCAACTGACCCCAGTCAACCCGTGACCCTCAGCGGGGACATCTGGACGGCCAACTGACCCCAATCGACCTCAACTGACCCCAGCTGACCCCAACTGACCCCAGTTGACCGATGACCCGCAGCGAGGACATCCGGACGGCCAACATCGTGGCCGACGACCCCGACGGCGTGGCGTGCCTGGTCATCGACCACGACACCTTCGACCAGCTCATCAGTCGGCTGGAGGTGGTTCAGAGCCGCTACGTCGACGAGAGCCAGCTGCGCAAACAGTGAGTCGGACGAGAGCCAGCTGCGCAAACAGTGAGTCGGACGAGAGCCAGCTGCGCAAACAGTGAGTCGGACGAGAGCCAGCTGCGCAAACAGTGAGTCGGACGAGAGCCAGCTGCGCAAACAGTGAGTCGGACGAGAGCCAGCTGCGCAAACAGTGAGTCGGACGAGAGCCAGCTGCGCAAACAGTGAGTCGGACGCTCAGTGTGGCTCACGCTGTCCAATAGGTGTTGTGCACTTTGGACGTGAGCCATTACGACGAGAGCCAGCTGCGCAAACAGTGAGTCGGACGCTCCGTGTGGCTCACGCTGTCCAATAGGTGTTGTGCACTTTGGCCGTGAGCTATTACGACGAGAGCCAGCTGCGCAAACAGTGAGTCGGACGCTCCGTGTGGCTCACGCTGTCCAATAGGTGTTGTGCACTTTGGACGTGAGCCATTACCCGATCCATTGCCCCATTACCATTATCGCATTACATCATTACCATATTACCATTACCCCATACTACCATTACCACATTACCATCATCATCATTACCCCATTTTCATTACCTTATTGTCATTACCCCATTGACATTACCTCATTACTATTACCACATTTCCATCTCCCCCTTGTCATTACCCAATTACCATTACCCGAGATATGTCCGTTAACCATTTCCAGATCAATTACCCCAGTACCATTGCCATTTGCATTAACAATTACCTTGACCTCAGTTTTAATGTAAACACCTCCGTCCAGCCAAAACGCTCTAGCGCGTGTCTTCCTGCCATGCCTTGCGCCCACCGTCGTCAGTTAACGGGGGGCGTCGCCGTGTGACGTCATTTAACACGCAGCGTCGCCGTGTGACGTCATTTAACATGACAGCGCCGTATGACGTCATTTAACATGACAGCGCCTTGTAACGTCATTTAACCGGGCGGCGCCGTGTGACGTCATTTAACATGAAAGCTCCGTGTGACGTCATTTAACGGGGACGTCGCCGTGTGACGTGGCAGGATCAACCGGGAGTTCGCCGACGTGAAGTTGTCCGACCTGGCGGTGATCGCCACGCTCGGCGTGGGCGGCTTCGGCCGGGTGGAACTGGTGCAGATGGTGACGGACAAGAGCCGGTCGCTGGCGCTCAAGCAGATGAAGAAGGCGCAGGTGAGAGAGAGAGCGGGTGTTGTGGCGCTCAAGCAGATGCAGAAGGCGCAGATGAGAGCGGAGGTCAGGACAGGCGGTGGGTGTTTTGAGGGTCGGCTGTTTCTGTGTGGTTGGATGTTGTTGTGGGGCCGGCTGTTGTTGTGGGGCCGGTTGTTGTTGTGGGGCCGGCTGTTGTTGTGGGGCCGGCTGTTGTTGTGGGGCCGGCTGTTGTTGTGGGGCCGGCTGTTGTTGTGGGGCCGGCTGTTGTTGCGGGGCCGGCTGTTGTTGTGGGGCCGGCTGTTGCTGTGAGGCCGGCTGTTGCTGCGGGGCTGTTGTGCGTCTGTCTGTGTGCGTCTGTCTGTGTGCGTAGTGTTGTCAGGTGTTGTCGGCCTCGAGTTCACCCGTGACCAGCGATGTCGACTGGGAAGCAAAAACCCGAGAGGAGAAAAATAAACAGAAAAATGATGCTCTCTCCACGCCCACTAGGCAGAAACAACAGTACACTGTAGTACATGCAACACAAGTGTTCAATTGCCGCCGTAATTCAGCGCCAAAAATCACCCACACAACTGGCTCTGCCCTGTATTTCCCGCCGTTTTGGTCCACCCCGGTCGTCTGCTGGGTTGGGACCTCCGTCTGGAGATCGCCCTCTCCCTCTCCCCCTGTGTGAGCTGGACGACTTCACCGTTACGCGCACTCTGATCTCCAGCGGTCTCTGCCTCTAGGACAGGGCGTCACCGGGGTTTTCGCCAGGCGTTCTTCGCCTGTCAGGAGGGCTGTGGCTGATATCAGGGGGCAATCCTCATTGATTCCATGCAGAGTCTAAGCCCCTCCCCGAAGGGGGGCCCGGGCCACGCTAGGGAGGCCACGGCCCCCTGCACCTCATCCCTGGTGACGCCCCTGCTTTGTAGCCAGGGGTGAAAATCCTGTCCAGTTGACAAGCAGCTGCCCGCCTCTATCTTTATACCTATCTTATCTACCTACCTTATCTTGCTTTCCTTACCTACTTTTTCCCATATCTTTAACGTTTGTTTGATAAATTTTGAAGAAAAATGCATGGAGACTTGGATTTGGCGTACTCTAATGCATGCAAATTCATTGGCACCAATAGCCATAAAATTTGTCCTCTCCTCACGAAGTCATAAATATAGCGTATGCCGCTAAAAATACTGGCGATTTCTAGAAGTGATGAGTGAAAACTACAAAGAGAGGAGTCGTTTCAGATATACACACCAACAATTTTATATTTCCCTCTCTGCAAATTGTCATACATGTTCCCCCGTCTCTTGTCAATGGACAAGTTGCAGGTTGTGAGATATATACACCAAACGAAAGAGGGAGTTCTAATTCGGACAATAATGGGTGTATCACCATTCATCAAACAACCTTTTTCTCAAAATGTACAAAGATAAGGTTTTGCGACCGTAGGTACTCCCTGGCCGATGACGTCACAGTTTGGGAATGCCGCCATTACGGTCCGTTGCGGCGTTGGTTTAGTGCGGCGTCGCGGGGACGCTGGTTGGTAATGTTCCATTAGCGGTGGATTTATTGGCGAAATATGGGTTTCTTGAGTCGGTATACATGCACACCAGTATTCTTGTTTGTTTAAAGGGTAAAATATCAGTGCAATGCTGAAAACTTACGGGTGTATGCATAGGTAATCGGCGTGTGCCATTGTTCGTATTCGTGTGATATCTGAGTGCATTTGTATCTTTCGACCAGTTTGATTTATGACCGATATTCGGTTGAGTTAAATAGGGCTAGAAATGATACATAAAACATGTTAGGTTTTGTAACCAATCTTATTTGTGCCTGTAACAACCCTGCTTAGGTATTATATTATGTCCTGTACATTCTAGTGTTTGGGTACAATATCTAGGAACATGTGAAATATCTGCTAAATGATACCTGCCAAACTGGTTAGCCTGATGAGAAACTATGCTGTATTTTTGTCATAAGCAACCTCAAAATAAACTGGGTAGGGTATTGGTGGAGCAGGTGTCATATAAACTGCCACATGAGATGAAAAACAAAAAATCCTGGTAAGGTCTAAAGTTATGTTTCTATACCAATCTCAGACATTTTTAGGCCAACAAAGCAGCACACGTGATGCCTGCCGACACAATACCAACATAGTTTGGTGCATTGTTTCATATTTTTGTGACCCCCGCCCCAAAAAAAAGACAAAACAGAGTGCTATGTAATGCTGAACCCAACCCCCTCCACCCTATGTAATGTTAGAACACACTGACCACCCCCCAAACTAGGTACCAGTGTTACATAATATATGGGCAGCCTCTTAGCATAGATGCAGGAATGGGGGTAGAGGTGCATGCACCCCCTGACTTTGGGGTGTTTAAACATTAAACCTATGACATTGACTGGAAGGGACTGGAAAAAGAGTGGCATACCCCTACTCCCCCCCACCGTTTAAGATAGTTCCTACACTCTGGCTGGTTCGATGGAGTTTTTCTTTACCGATCATAATTTATTCCGATGTGGCAACTTGTGTGCTGCCTGCTCATACAATACCCCTACCCATTTTTACCTGTTTTCTACATGAATATTAATATCCTTTTAAAACTGAAACAGTTCCCCATGATGTATTGTGCCTATGCTGTGTACGAATTTGTGCGCCACATTCGTGTCTAGTCCATGAGTAGCTGAGCACCAAACTACGTAGGAAAATGGTACTTAGGTGGGAGCCAGCCGATGCCTACACATGCCTCTGAAAATGTGAAGACGTCAATAATTTTGAAAATAACCCAATCCCATGTCTTTGTCAAGTCAGATCCGTATACTCACATCAAAATGATCTCCGCAGCACGATGCTGTCTTGTTTATCGGGTCATTTCTCCTAACCACTTTGCACCAGAGCTTTCTCCTTTTGCGATCACTAGGAACGAAGGCAAACCGTTTTTGCTGGTGTAGTAATTGTTGTGTTGGTGCACTTAGGAACGAAACGATATCGGTAATATCCACCTTTCTCCTCCATTCTACAACCGGAACACAACAACCCTCCGCAAAATACACCCAAATGCTAATGCCGGCCGGCGGCGACGAGTCCAGTACCAAACTGTGACGTCATCCAGCCACAGCCAATCAGAATCGAGGAAATACATATGAGCAAAATACGGCAACTTTGCTCATTCCAATGCAGACAAAATGCTCCCATGTGTTTCAGAATGTCCTAATTGACTAAAAATTGTCCACACAAAAAAAATTGCCGACCTGCAACTAGTCCATTACGCTTGCGAGCCCCCATCCCTGCTCCCATTCCGTGCTGCGCTGACTCACCGGTGAACGCCCGGAGAAGACACGTGCCGGCGCACGGCAGCGCAGTGACACGTTGGTTTGCACCACAAACGCACCATACATAATGTGCGCCATAGTTTGACGGCCCGCTTTCCCGGCCAGATCGTCGAGACGCGTCAGCAACAGCACATCATGTCCGAGAAGGAGATCATGGAGGAGGCCAACTCGGACTTCATAGTCAAGCTGTACAAGACGTTCAAGGACCGCAAGTACCTCTACATGCTGATGGAGTCCTGTATGGGCGGCGAGCTTTGGACCATACTCAGGTGGGTGCCAGTAGTCAAGCTGTGTAGGACGTTCAAGGGCCGCAAGTACCTCTACATGCTGATGGAGTCCTGCATGGGGGGCGATCTGTGGACCATACTCAGGTGGGTGGTCAGATGGCGTAAATAGGTAGTCAGTGTGTAGCGTATGGGAGGCGAACTTTGGTGAATCATACTCAGGTGAGCAGGTGGTGAAGAATAGATAATCAGTGTGTAAAGTATCGGAGGTGAATCGCTCAGGTGTTCAGGTGGTGTAAAATAGGTGGTTCGGGTCGATGCCATGAAAATGTGCTTACTTAGTGCCAGGGTATGCAGAGGACACGGCCTGGCCGGAGGTTCCCCCACCGATTAGGAGCACGTCGACGAGGCGGGGTGGCCTCGGATCTCCTGAGAGACTCCCATCCCCCTCAGAGAGTCTCTGTATCCGGACACAATCGGATCTGCCGGGGGGACGCTTTCGACTGAAATATTCCAGGTGGGTTACAGTTGGGCCCTGTCAGTGAGGCGTCGTTTTGCGGTCGCGGTGGGGGTGCTTGTCCAGTTTCCCCGGTTATTCCTCCCCATATGTATTCCTCCCCATATGTATTCCTCCCCATAGGATAAGGTACGGATATCACCGTACCTTATCACTTCAGGGACCGGATATCACCGAACTCTACCACTTCAGAGGCAGGATATCACCGAACTCTACCACTTCAGGGGCAGGATATTACCTAACTCTTCACTTCAGGGACAGGATATCACCGAATGATATCACTTCAGGCACCGCATATCACCGAACTCGACCACTTCAAGGACCGGATATCACCGAACTATCTCACTTCAGGGACCGGGGCAACTTCGATGACGCCACCACCCGCTTCTACACGGCGTGCGTGGTGCAGGCGTTCGACTACCTGCACGCGCGCGGCATCATCTACCGCGACCTGAAGCCCGAGAACCTGCTGCTCGACGCCAGGGGCTACGTCAAGCTGGTCGACTTCGGCTTCGCCAAGAAGCTGATGGTGGGTGGCCAGTCGCGTGTAGGGAAGCCGCTCCATTTGGCAGTGAATACTGCCGATATGGAATATGGAATATGGAATATGGAATACTGCCGCGTTCCATCGTCGTGTCGTTTCGCCAAGCTCCCTATGACATATTGTTGAATGGCAGACAGTTCGGGTTTAATGTAGGATGGCCTCTAACGGTAATAGTTTTTTTTCTGACCGCAAAACTTGTTCACACTTTTCGCGCTCTTGAAGTATATATATATATCTATATATATATATATATATATATATATATATATATATATATATATATATATATATATATATATATATATATATATATAAGGTATGGCAGTGGATGCGCCCCTAAACTACAATTGAAGAAGGTATGGCACCGAAACGTCGGGCATTGTAATACATAAATATCCTCACCTTAATGTAAAACAAAAACTAATCCCGTGACAGGCTACCCTGCAGTAACTCTCTATAACAGCTGATAACCAAGGGTAGGAAAAGTGTTCCATTTGATTGTTCCGGTGTGTGTACAATGAACAGAAGGTTGGCGTACGGGCTCCCGGTGACAGCTGGTATCCAAGGGTTGAACAAGTCTTCATTTGATTGTGCCGGTGCACGTACCCGCTCCATTACGTGCCTTGCCATGGGTCTCTGTGGGCGAGTCCGCTCCATGATGTACATTAACGTGGGTCTCTGTGGACGAGCCCGCTCCATTAACAGGGTCCTCTGTGGGCGAACCCGTTAAATTGCGTGCCTTACCAGTGGCCTCTGGTCGAATCCGTTCCGTTTTCGTTTTTAATCCATCCGCCTTAGCGTTGCTGGGCGGATGCATCCCAGCCGTAGCCGATTCGGCGCAGCTCTATCCGTGTCTCATTCCGACAGCCAAACGTGATCTGACCCGACCTGATCTCACCTGACCTGACCTGACCTGACCCGACCTGGCCCGACCTGACCTGGCCACGACCCGACACGACACGACCGGATCTGACCCGACCCGACCCGACCAGACCGAAGGCCCAGTCGAACGTTCCCGCCGCGCTCCTGTGGCCTGTGACCTTTGACCGCGGTGCGCCTGTGACATTTGACCCTTGACCGCGGCGCGCCAGGTGGGCCGCAAGACGTGGACGTTCTGCGGCACGCCCGAGTACGTGGCGCCGGAGATCATCCTCAACAAGGGCCACGACATCTCGGCCGACTACTGGTCACTCGGCGTGCTGATGTTCGAGCTGCTCACAGGTGAGCGCGAGGTCACCTGTGAGCAGAGCTGCTCACCGGTGGGCGCGAGGTGTGGTGTGGTGAGGAGGGGAAGGCGTGCTGATGTTCGAGCTGCTCACAGGTGAGCGCGAGGTGTGTCGTGTGTGAGGAGGGAAGGCGTGCTGATGTTCGAGCTGCTCACAGGTGAGCGCAGGTGTGTTGTGTGGTGAGGAGGGAAAGGCGTGCTGATGTTCGAGCTGCTCACAGGTGAGCGGGAGGTGTGTCGTGTGGTGAGGAGGAAAGGCGTGCTGATGTTCGAGCTGCTCACAGGTGAGCACGAGGTGTGTGTGGTGAGGAGGGAAGGCGTGCTGATGTTCGAGCTGCTCACAGGTGAGCGCGAGGTGTGTCGTGGGTGAGGAGGGAAGGCGTGCTGATGTTCGAGCTGCTCACAGGTGAGCACGAGGTGTGTCGTGGTGATGAGGGAAGGCGTGCTGATGTTCGAGCTGCTCACAGGTGAGCGCGAGGTGTGTCGTGTGGTGAGGAGGGGAAGGCGTGCTGATGTTCGAGCTGCTCACAGGTGAGCGCGAGGTGTGGTGTGGTGAGGAGGGAAGGCGTGCTGATGTTCGAGCTGCTCACAGGTGAGCGGGAGGTGTGTCGTGTGGTGAGGAGGGAAAGGCGTGCTGATGTTCGAGCTGCTCACAGGTGAGCGCGAGGTGTGTTGTGTGGCGAGGAGGGAAAGGCGTGCTGATGTTCGAGCTGCTCACAGGTGAGCGCGAGGTGTGTCGTGGTGATGAGGGAAGGCGTGCTGATGTTCGAGCTGCTCACAGGTGAGCGCGAGGTGTGTTGTGTGGTGAGGAGGAAAGGCGTGCTGATGTTCGAGCTGCTCACAGGTGAGCGCGAGGTGTGTCGTGTGGTGAGGAGGGAAGGCGTGCTGATGTTCGAGCTGCTCACAGGTGAGCGCGAGGTCACAGGTGGTGTGTCGTTTGGTGAGGAGAGGGAGGCGGGATGCAGTGAGACAGATAGCGATAGAGAAAAAGAGAGAGAGAGAGAGAGAGAGAGAGAGAGAGAGAGAGAGAGAAGAGAGAGAGAGAGAGAGAGGGGGGGGGGGGGGGGGGGGGGGGGGGGGGGGGGGGGGGGGGGGGGGGGGGGGAGAGAGGAGAGAGGGAAAAGAGAGAGAGAGAGAGAGAGAGAGCGAGCCTACAACCGTCTACATCTTCACCACAGTCAACACCCGCCATTATCCCACAGCCAACACCCGCCATTATCCCACAGCCAACCCCCTCCCCCGTTATTCCACAGCCAACACCCGCCATTATTCGTTCCACAGCCAACACCCCCCATTATTGCACAGCGAACACCCGCCATTATCCCACAGCCAACAACCCCCATTATTCCACAGCCAACACCCGCCATTATTCATTCCACAGCCATCACCCCCCATTATTCCACAGCCAACACCCGCCATTATTCATTCCACAGCCAACACCCCCCCCCCATTATTCCACAGCCAACACGCGCCATTTGTCCGCAGGGACGCCGCCGTTCACCGGTCCCGACCCGATGAAGACGTACAACATCATCCTGAAGGGCATCGACGCCATCGAGTTTCCGCGCAACATCACGCGCACGGCAACTGCGCTCATCAAGAAGCTGTGTCGCGACAACCCGGCCGAGCGGCTCGGCTACCAGAAGGGCGGCATCCGCGACATCCAGAAGCACAAGTAGGCGGCGGGCTGGCCGAGCGGTTGAGGTGTGGAGTTCTGGGGAGCGGGGGGAGCGGGTTCAAGACTCGCGCGGCCTTCGGGACATTTCCCAATCCCGCGGCCCGCCGGCGAAATGGTGTGGGCGGCGCCGTTAGCTGTGATTGTGTATGAAGTGCGTCGGGAACCACCCAATGGACAAATAACAAACAGAAGCACAATTAGATGCCCCCCCCCCCCTCCATCTATGGCTGGAGACCTCTCACCAAGCCGTTCCACGTCTTGATTTTCTGGGCATGTTTTAAGATCGAATAGGGAAAATGACAAATTAGCATTAGCAGGGTACCAAATCAGGGGGTCCGGACCCGCCGACCCACCCGGGATCTCCGGTCATGCCCCCACCCTCTAACAAGGTGCAGGCGACGATGCTCGTCTCACGATCTAGGTCTATGGGTAAGATGCTCGTCTCACGATCGAAATGTTGTGGGTTCGAGTCTCACCTGTCGCTACTCTTCGCCCGCGACCAATCGGCGTGAGAGATTGGCGACGCTACATGACTCAACGGTCGACGTGTCGTAAAATCAATAACCAACCAATCTAACAAGGTGCATTGGTTGAAGCGGGATCCAGAAACGGTAGCTAGTGTGGTTGTGGGTAGTTAATTATGCAGCATCTAAAAACACTAGAATATTCTAAATTTGGGGGCCCAAGCACCGCTGTAATTCCAAATGTAACACTCCGGATACTCTTGGGCGACCGGCCTGCAGGTCTGTTAATACAGGCTGTGTAATGGCGCCGGGCTCGCAAAGGTGGCGCTGCGATCGCAGAGGTCGTGCTGTGGTCGCAGAGGTGGCGCTGTTATCATAAAGGTGGCGCTGTGATCGTAATGGTGGGACTGTGATAATAAAGGTGGCGCTGTGATCGTGATCGTGGCACTTTCATCGTAATGGTGGCGCTGTGATCATGAAGGTGGCGCCGTGGTCGTAAAGGTGGCGCTGTGGTCGTAATGGTGGCGCTGTTATCATAAAGGTGGCGCTGTGATCGTAATGGTGGCGCTGTGATCGTGATCGTGGCACTTTGATCGTAATGGTGGCGCTGTGATCATAAAGGTGGCGCTGTGATCACAAAGGTAGCGCCGTGGTCGTAAAGGTGGCGCCGTGGTCGTAAAGGTGGCTCTCGTGTCTGTACGATGTGCCCGCGACGTCGCCGTTTCGTCATTCGGTGTCGACGTTGTTCCGCAGGTGGTTTGACGGCTTCAACTGGGAAGGACTGGTGGGTGGAACGCTGACGCCACCCATCATCCCGCACATCAGGTGATGGTGCCAGCGCTGCCCTGACGTCACCACCTCACGTCACGTGACGTCACCAGCACCTGGTGTTGGAGGAATACTATCCACTTGGATAGCAGCTGGTCGCTGATGGTTTCTACCTACTCGTTCGGCATTTTTGTGTGTGTTCAGTTCTAAGCATAGTTATTAGGACAGGGGATGTACCGCTCAACTGTGGCAGAATAGATGAGAGCATTTACTTCGATATGTAATCATCACATTCAACACCCAGAAACCAGTAAGTTGTATTTGTACAAATTGTGAGGGAATATATTTACCTTAATGGCAGTGGTGGCGGTGCCCGTGGCAGAATAGATACACCCATTGTTTGCATACCTTCTGTTGTCTACCAAAACATGTGGGACTGGGACTCCCCATATTGGACTCGTCCAACTAACACGCAACTAACGAGCGACTCCCCCGGCCACAGGTCGGTATTGGACTCGTCCAACTTCGACGACTACCCGCCCGACTCGGAGCCGCTGCCGCCCGACGACCTGTCCGGCTGGGACGCCGACTTTTGATGCGACGCCCCGGCCCCGCCGGCCGTCGCCGTCCCGCGCCGGCCGCCATCTTGCGCGCGGCCGCATGCCGCCGATGGCGGCCGCCATGTTGGACGGCCGACCGCCGCGCCATGTGATGCCCGGCTAGGCTTTCGGTGGTTGGATTTCTTGTTGGGCGGCGTGGCGCCGTCGACGCGCGCCGCCATCTTGTAGTAGCGTGTGACGTCACCGCTGTCAGCTGACGTTTTGCAGTGTTGAGGCGGTGCGCCGCCATCTTGGCCGTCAGGGAGAGCGCATTGTGAGAGACACGTTTACGATAGCGTTATTATCTGATGTTATGACAGCGTTATTATCTGGTGCGTCCGGTGTGAGAGATTTTTACGCGCCGTCGATGTGCGTCTGGCGGCAGTCTGCGAACGATTATAGCGATATTCCGTGCTGGATTCTGGCGGTATTGCGCTACATTCTGGCGATGTTCTGTGCTAGTTCTGGCGGGTTTCTGTACGCCGCCGGTCAGTCGACTGGTGACCATTTCCAGCTGTTCTGTTGCTGGCAAAGAGTCATGTTTACATTGCAAGAGAAGATAGTCGCTGCACCCAGTTGTTTGCATGTGCTGCCACCTTTACAGCGGTGTTAAACTAGGTTAAACCTAACAATCACCCAGGAGACTTCTTATTTGCTGGAGTATGTTGGTCGTAGACCGGTGACGCGCATCGCATTGTTTCCTCCCACGAATCTCTTTCGGGAAGGAGTCAACCCTCAATAGCTGAAGCAGATTGTCCACGAACCAATGCTGTAAGCTGACTTGGATTATTCCTCCAAGGTTTTCTGTAGCAATATGTCCAATTCGGTGGCCGTTTTCAAGGACGTTCTTGGCGCAGCTGCACGCAGAACCCACCTTTTTCTCTTGTCTTTTCAAGCTCTTCCTTCTGCGCACGCGACTGCATCTGCTGCCGGCCTGCTGCATGGCCAGCTGTGTGTCCAGCAGCTTCAGGGCGCAGATGTCCAGATATTGTGACAATCAATATGCTTCCTTTGTGTTCAATGGCTGGCTGGCGGCCCCACTGACTCTGTTGTTCAGGTGTGCTGTCTGCTGTGCGCATTTTCCTCGCACTTCACGCTACGCGAGCGACTCTCGCCGACTTGTTCGCGATCGGCGAGCTCACCAAACGCCACACCCGCCATCATATGACGTCATTGTTTTGATACAGTCAACCGGGTGTTGATGTTTCGCTAGTCGGCGGCGGCTGCACAATCATCTCGGCGTTCCTGACGCTCGCGTCCTCCGCCCGCTCTTCCCACGAGACAACCGGTCGGCTGATGGCGCAGTTTTGCGCGCGGAGCGCCGCGGTGCCGCGCGCGACTGGCTGTTTGCCGCGCCCGGAAGTAATACCCGTGCGACGCCATGCTCATTACATCCAGGGGGTCATTCGAAGGCCGCTCCGGTTTCCGGGACGCGAGTGAACGGCGACCCGACGTGCGCTCACTCCGGGGCGGCGGTGAACTGCCGCGCGGTCGCCGCGTCTCCGCCAATGGCCGTGGGTTTCCGAGGCGCCGGTGACGGCCCACGTGGCGCCGAGGCGCCAGTGAACGATCCCTCCACGCACACCACTGAATTCGGCGCGAAGTGCTGACAGCGGCAGCTGTGTATGTGCCTTACGCGTGGCGGCGCGGCATCTCGCAGCGCCCCTGGCGGCGGGCCCGGTGGACATGGACCGTCCTGTTTTCCAGGTGGCCTGTTCTGACTGGTCTCGGGTGGTGTTCTTAGTGTTTGTCCTGGTCCTGGTGTTGACCGCGTTGACCGCGTCCTGGTGTCGACCGCGTTTTACGAATGACTCAATAAATTCTAACTCGATCGTCTGATTTTGCAGTTGGTTGGTTGCAGTTGGTGTCCAGGCGCATGGATTTCTAACGGCGTAGCCGTTTGCGACATGAATTTCACTTAGTGTCGCCATTTTTATTGCCCGTCTATTTTCTGCCGTCTCTTGTCATTTGTGTACTTTGGGTTTGCCGAAATATGGTGAAGCGACTCGATAGCCTCCTCATCACGCTTTTTTCGACATCCACGCCATTCCTACGGCAGGCCATAGGTTGGAAGATTTTGCAATAACTACAAATATGTAGAAAAACAGGTGAAGAATATTAAGCCTAAAAAAACTGCTGGATCGGATGTTATATGTGCTAAGCTAAGTTGGAAAGTGAATCGATATGTCGGGTCACATTCGAGGTTCGAAGGTGACCTGCCCTGTGGCAGTCGCCCGCGCACTGTGGCGCTGACAGGTCGCACTGTGGCCCTGACAGGTCGCACTGTGGCCCTGACAGGTCGCACTGTGGCCCTGACAGGTCGCACTGTGGCCCTGACAGGTCGCACTGTGGCCCTGACAGGTCGCACTGTGGCCCTGACAGGTCGCACTGTGGCCCTGACAGGTCGCACTGTGGCCCTGACAGGTCGCACTGTGGCCCTGACAGGTCGCACTGTGGCGCTGACAGGTCGCACTGTGGCCCTGACAGGTCGCACTGTGGCCCTGACAGGTCGCACTGTGGCCCTGACAGGTCGCACTGTGGCCCTGACAGGTCGCACTGTGGCCCTGACAGGTCGCACTGTGGCCCTGACAGGTCGCACTGTGGCGCTGACAGGTCGCACTGTGGCGCTGACAGGTCGCACTGTGGCCCTGACAGGTCGCACTGTGGCCCTGACAGGTCGCACTGTGGCCCTGACAGGTCGCACTGTGGCCCTGACAGGTCGCACTGTGGCCCTGACAGATCGCAGCGCCGGCGTCCTCCCCCCGCCCCTTTTGCTGGAACTCTAAAATTGGCCGGAGCACTAAAACACATCCGTAGACGAAGTAAAACGGAACGGGTCCAAAAAAACTGCCAGGTCGGGCATTGGTTTGGTAGCCTATATGGGAGCGTATTTAACGAAAGAGATGCGTTGCATCAAAGCTCGGCGTGCATCCACATTTCTTAACCACCAGAAAATATGGGAGGCAGAGAACTAGTCTTCGAATTGAATTAATGTAATTTTCCGGCGAACCCCATACGGAGCATTCCACACGTCCGCGTGCGGAGGGGACGAGTAGTCTAGGGGTAAGTTGCCCGTCTCACGATCGAAAGATTGTGGGTTCGAGTCTCACCTGTCGCTACTCTTCGCCCGCGACCAATCGGCGTGAGAGATTGGCGACGCTACATGACTCAACGGTCGACGTGTCGTAAAACCAATAACCATCATCATCTGCGTGTGGAATTCTTGTGGACGTCGTCGTCCGTCCACGTCCGGCTGCCTGTCCGGTCTGTCCTGTCTGTCTGTCTGTCTGTCTGTCTGTCTGTCTGTCTGTCTGTCTGTCTGTCTGTCTGTCTGTCTGTCTGTCTGTCTGTATGTCTGTATGTATGTCTGTCTGTCTGTCTGTCTGTCTGTCTGTCTGTCTGTCTGTCTGTCTGTCTGTCTGTCTGTCTGTCTGTCTGTCTGTCTGTCTGTCTGTCTGTCTGTCTGTCTGTCTGTCTGTCTGTCTGTCCTGTGTCTGTCTGTCTGTCTGTCTGCCTGCCTGTCCGGTCTGAATGGGGTGGCTGAGCGTCGTGTGTCCGGTCACCTGGTCCGGCGACGGTGGGTTCGTTTGCGCTCGCCGGCGGTCTAGAGCCCCAGCTGAGGACGGGCTGTGCAAGGTTGCCCCCCTCTTGTGAACACGACACGCGTCGTGTGCGCCACGGGTTGTTGGCACGCCCCAGTTCTGAGCACAGATCCCAGCGGTGTGGGCGGTGCTCCGGTCCCTGTCGCCCCTGGCCGTCCGTGTCACGTGACTACGTGGCACGGACAGGTCCCTGACATTCGACCCGACACCTGGGATTTCTGGAGTGAAGTGGAGTAGGGTGGAGTAGAGTGGAATAAAGTGGAAAAGATAGGAATATATATAACTGGGTGGTGTGGAGCAGAGTTGAGTAGTGAAGTAAGGTGGAGTAGAGTAGAGTAGAGTAGAGTAGGGTATAGTAGAGTGGAAAATAGTAGAGTATGATATAATAGAGTAGAGTGTAGAGTATAGTATAGTAGGGTAGAGTAGAGTGTAATAGAGTAGAGAGTAGAGCAGAGTATAGTAGGATAGAGTAGAGTAGAGTAGAGTATAGTATAATAGAGTAGAGTAGAGTGGACTGCAGTGAAGTGATAATCAGCACCTGACGGAGTGCTCTCCTACACCGCCCCCCGGTGGCAGGCGGAGCAGCATCTCACGACGTAGGCGGCGCTGGCTCGTCGCAGCAGGCGGCGATCGCATACTGTGCCGCCTCGCATACTATGATCGCATACTGTGCCGCCTGTTATGTATCTGCCGGCTCGACTGGCTCGGTCGGCCATAGCCTCGGGGCATGTGCGCGGTGGTGCCGGCCCGGCCGGGGTCGGCCAAGGTCAGACAGTGTGCGGCGCCAGCGGGCGGCGGATGGCGGTCCTCTGTGTGCGAGAAATACAGCGAGTGCTGACCGGATCATAGCCAGAGACGCAACATTTGGCGACCAGGATGATTCTATATTTGTGATACGTGAGCATTGACAAGATGGATCGAGCGTTTGGTTCACTGGCACCGTTTGACTGCGCCGAACCCAGTAGGTGGAGTGCGTGGAAGCGCTCGTTTTCGTACTGTCTCACGGCCAATGATGTGACTGACGAGAGGCGTCAAGTTGCATTGCTTTTGCATCTCGGAGGCCCTGAACTCCAAGAAGTATTTCATGCAATTGTGGATGAAGAGGTTAAAATAGAGTCGCTTGAAGTAGCTTTGAAAGTATTGGATGAATATTTCTTGCCGAAGAGGAATGTCACCTACGAACGACATGTTTTTCACCAAGAGATTCAGAAGCCAGGCGAGTCGATCGATGTTTTTGTAACAAGATTGCGGAAACTGGTTAAGACGTGTGAATATGAATCTATGCAAAAATGACATGATACGTGACCAGGTCATTGACAAATGTCTCATAGGTATTGCCAGGTCATTGTCAAATTACCCATAGGTAATCACATAGGTTGTGACATATGTCTGTCATCGCTTACGTTGTGGCCTTTTGAGGGAGGCGCATCTGACTCTTGAGACAGCTCTTACGATCGCGAGAAGCATGGAGGATGCATACCGGCAATCTGAGTGCATTGAGGGGGCCGCCGCAGCTTCGGTCGACATGACCCGGTCGAGGGGGCCGCCGCAGCTCCGGTCGACATGGCCCGAGCCGTCTATGCCGACCGTCCTGCCCGGGGGAGACCTGCAGGCAGGTCGGTCCAGGCCCATGCGGACGGTAAGACGAAGTGTTTCCGTTGTGGGAGGACCAATCACGGGGCAGATGATTGCATTGCTGTGGGCCGAAGGGGTTTCGCATGCAAAAGGATGGGGCATTTCCAGAACATGTGCTGCAAGACTGCCGGTGCACAGCAGTCCAGAAGCAGAGTTCAGGTCGTGTCGTCTGAGCGCGACAGCGACGCAGAACTAGAGGACCACGTCTTCAGACTCTCATTGACATCAAAGGAGGGAACTTTTCCAGTCCAGGTTTGGTCATCAGACATGCCAGGTGCTAGTTGACTCGGGCGCCACCTGTAATGTCATGAGTGAGTCTACCTTCAAGTTTTTGTTTAAAGACAAGAAATTGTTCCCAAGCTGCCACAAGTTGTATGCATATGGGTCAGGAGCGCCGATGCGTGTTATGGGACAGTTCAGGACTCCCGTTTCATTTAATGACGTCACGGTACCTGATGTGGTGTTCTATGTTGTACCGGGAACACATAGAACATTGCTGGGAAAGCAGACATCTGAAATGGTAGGACTTCTGCGAGTCGGCCCTCGGGTGAGCTCGGTTTCCACAGAGACCCCTGCTGGCCGGTACTCATCGCTGTTCAAGGGACTTGGGAAGTTGAAAGATTTTCAGCTGAAGCTGCACATCGATCCAGACGTCCAGCCTATCGCGCAGAAGGCACGGAGGATCCCCGTCTCGCTCCAGCGTGCAGTAGAGAATAAGCTTGAGGAGCTATTGCAGGAAGGTATCATTGAAAAGGTCAGTGGGCCCACGCCTTGGGTGTCGCCGATAGTGTGTGCCCGAAGAAGAACGGGGATATTAGACCCTGTGTTGACATGCGGCGGGCCAATACCGCAGTCAAAAGAGAGCGACACCCCATGCCCACTATTGATGTGTTGCATGAGATGACCGGTGCTGCAATCTTCTCGAAATTTGACTTGGCGCAGTCGTTTCATCAAATCGAGCTCGAAGAAGGATCCAGGAGCATCACAACGTTCGCAACACATAACTGACTGTATCGATATCGGCGTCTAATGTTCGGCATTTCATGCGCTCCTGAAATCCACCAGATAATCATTCAGCAGGTTCTTGCGGACTGTGACGGCGCACGCAACATTGCTGATGACATTGTCGTATTTGGCACCACGGTCGAGGAACATGACAGACGTCTGGATGCCGTATTACAGCATTTGATGCACGCTGGGCTGACACTTAACAAGGACAAGTGTCGTTTTCGTTCAGCAGAGATGACATTCATGGGTCACCATCTCAGCGGAAAAGGGGTTGTGGCCACTGGCGAAAAGGTCGCGGCCGTCCTGAAAGCTCGGGAGCCCAGCACACCCGCAGAAGTACGGTCGTTTCTAGGTCTGGTGAGTTTTCTAGGCCGGTTTATCCTCGACCTGTCTACACTGGCGGCACCTCTGAGGCAGCTCACCAGGTCGGGGACTGAATGGCGCTGGGACGCACCAGATAAAGACGCCTTCATCCAGCTGAAGATGCAGCTGTCTAAGCAAAGAACCCTAGCCTACTTTCAGCAGGACGCAAAGACTGAGCTGGTGGTTGATGCGTCACCAGTTGGACTTGGAGCTGTTCTGCTGCAGAGACAGACCAATGGGCTGCTACAACCGGTTGAATACGCCAGCCGAAGTTTGACTGATGTTGAGCGCCGTTATTCGCAAACTGAGCGTGAGACTCTCGCTGTTGTATGGGGTTGCGAACGTTTCTATATGTGCTTGTACGGTATAGATTTTGTACTGGTCACTGACCATAAACCACTGCAAGTTATTTTTTTCGCCCTCCTCTAAGCCACCAGCGCGGACTGAAAGGTGGGTACTCCGTCTGCAGCCGTACCGCTATACCGTTCGACATGTGCCAGGATCACGTAACATCGCTGATTGTCTCAGTAGGCTGACCCAAGAAGTGGCACCCTCTAGGGCGCAGAGAAGCGGTGAGGATTACATCCGTTTTGTGTCTTGGCACGCGATTCCAGTAGTACTAAAAAGGAAAACTATTCAGGAAGAGACAGGAAAGGACGATGAGCTGCAGGCCGTGCTGAATTGGCTGCCAGGAGGTAAAGTTTATGACTGCCCCAGGTCGTACAAATCCGTGGAACACGAGCTCTGTGTGTATGATGGCATGGTGCTGCGTGGAAATATACTTGTTATTCCAGCAACCCTGCGCAATCAAGTCCTACAGGTGGCTCACGAAGGTCATCGGGGAGTCGTGCGCACCAAGCAACGTCTGCGAAGCAAGGTATGGTGACCAGGCATTGATCGAGATGCTGAAGTGTTGATCAGATCGTGCCATACTTGTCAGGTTGTATCGCCAGGAAATCCGCCAGATCCAGTGGTGACCAGCGAGCTGCCGTCCGGACCGTGGGAAGAGGTCAGTCTTGATATCTGCGGACCGTTTCCCACCGGCGAGTCTCTACTCGTAGTTATTGATAGGTACTCGCGTTGGGTGGAGGTTGAAGTGATGCATTTGACAACATCAAGGGTGATCACCCAGCAGCTGGAAAATATTTTCGCGTGACTTGGGTTTCCGGTATCACTAACTACAGATAACGCCAGAAACTTAACCTCACCGGAGTTCGAAGAGTTTTGTGATTCCGCCAGATCAGTCATCTGACTGTGACTCCTCTGTGGCCGCAGGCAAATGGGCTTGTCGAACGCCAGAACCGCACTCTGCTTAAAGCGATCCGGGCAGCGGCGGTGGAGCGGCGTTGCTGGCAGGAGAGTCTGCAGTCATTCCTGATGGCGTACCGATCCACTCCGCACTCTTCCACCGGAAGAAGCCCGGCGGAGCTGATCTACGGGCGACAGCTAAGGACGAAGCTGCCGGATGTCATCAGACCGCCGTCCGCGCCTGGTCGTGCCGAGGTGATGTCGCATGAGCGGAGCAGTGCACGTGGAAAAAGATACGCGGACAAACGGCGGCGTTCTCGGCCACATATTTGTGTTGGTAGCAAAGTGCTTGTCCGCGTACCAAAAAGGCTCAACAAACTTACTCCAGTGTTCTTCTCTGAGCCTTACACTGTAGTCGACATGAAGGGATCCCAGCTAACTGTTAGGAGACCGGGTGACTGGAAGCTGTTCAGGCGCAACAGCAGTTTTTGTAAACGGTTCGTTGAGTATGACGATATGTCTGGTAAAGTGAGCCTCGTCCCACGCACTGATGAGGCTGCCAGCCAGTCAGACAACGGCTACCGTACGCGGAGTGGTCGACTGGTGCGAAAACAAGACCGGTATGGTGTATGCGTTTGAATGTTGCATTACTGCGTTCTCGCCGATAAGTTGTGTGTGTGTGTGTGACGCAAAAAGGGATTGTCATGTTTCTGCCGGCTCGGTCGGCCATAGCCTCAGGGCATGTGCGCGGTGGTGCCGGCCCGGCCGGGGTCGGCCAAGGTCAGACAGTGTGCGGCGCCAGCGGGCGGCGGATGGCGGTCCCGTGTGTGCGAGAAATACAGGAGTGCTGACCGGATCATAGTCAGAGACGCCACACCGCCGTTGGCGCGTACACCACATACTGTGCCGCCGCACACCGGTGTGCGCGCCAACCGCCCGGACTAGTCTACCTTGCAGAGGATGAATTTGTTTCTTTAACCACCTGATCGACTTGATTGGTGTTTCACCGGGAAAACCAACGCACGAGAGTCTCCGCCCCTGGGCGTTCAGGTGCGCCACCAATTTGTAACATAGAAGTGCACTTGAAGCGTCGGAAGGTGGCGCCGCCCTGGTGGCAAATGTAGTAACTTTAGACTGGCCGGGCGTCGCCACCACCGCAAGGAACCGTGTTCTCGACATCCGGCGGGTAATAATGATTGGTGACTGATGACGAATGACTAATGGCGGGTGACGGATGACTGATGACGGATGATTGATAACCGTGACGTTAGTAGGCGGTCGGCCTGGGAACGGTCAATTAAATGGGGGTGACTAACAGACTTGTGCTCGACTCGAGTTGAATCGAGAATCGACTCATGAATCAATCGTTTTTGGATGAGTCGTGAGTTGAATCGATTCTTTTCCCGAAAACATATCTTGAGTCGCGAGTTGAATCACATCTTTCTTTTTTTAAATGAGTTGAATCACGAGTCAATCATTTGAATCGCAATGAGTCATTTGAGTCTTGCGACTCAAATTCAAGTTATGAACAAATGATATAAAGCATGTATCTTTGTAAATAGTATGCCATGACACAAGGTAGGGAGTAAAAACACAGTATAATTGTTAATGCTTAGCATTACAATTGTCAACTTATCAGCCGCCAGTGAGTAAAAAATGAGGTGTACTTAAGTTATTTACCAAAAACGGATAACAATAACTACAAAAAAAGTATTAATGCTAAGCTTGGTATTCACAATCAGTATCATGCATGAGTCAATTCTAGTGCCAGAAACACAACACAGAAACGGGATGTGATTGTGAAAAATAATGGGGAACTGAAACGACATATCCACTTTTTTTTGGAACAGGCATTTGCACTGAATAAATTGCGTCGGTTTGTGTGACAAATAACAAACCCAGGTTACCTTTACAAGAAGGTAGATCAAAATTTTCCTTCAAGCCCGCATGACGTCATTCGAAGTTTAAAAAAAATAAATATGGTAGAATTTTGGTTGCAGAACTGTTCTCAAATCATACGCAATGGTCACTTTAATTTGCTTCCTAGCAAATATATTTGTATTCCGCTCACCAGGTGAGTTATAATCTTTTCCCATTCTTTCCAATGATCATTTGTTCTGACACATTTTATTTTCATGCATAGACAAGGTCGGATTTGCGCATTGTAATCCGGCATTTGGAGAGGAATATTTTGTAGTCATCCAGTATGGAGAATATTTGTATTCAAACCTTATGCATGGTAACTCAACTTGCACCCATTTCAGTGAATTTTGAGCACTTTTCCTTGATCACAGCAGTTCGTTGTCAAAAGTTAATAACTTAGGAAATTCAACTTCCAGATGAAAAAACAACAAATAATTTTCTGGAAAGGATAATGTTTAGGATCCCAAAATCTAGGATCAGCCTATTTTTCCAAACTTTTACCTACCTACCTACATTGACATACAGCAGTTGTTGAAAACAGTTTTTTTCCAGGCCAGCTAGACCCAGGGCATGATGCATTCTTCCCTGGTGAATCTTGCATGGATTGTTGATGATCCATGCATAATTGAACATTTATGTACAACACCATTGTGATCTAGAAATTCCCTCCTGAAACTTGCAACTCAACTGAAACTCTCCTGCCAATGGGGAGAAGAAGCTATGGAGCACTTAGCGCCCCCTTGACTGTCCTTTCTTCCGCTCTTGAACGAGGGTGACAACTTGAACATGTAAAATGGATGGTAGAGGGAGCCTACCACTATCAGGAACAAGCCCTTTATTTTGGAGGCACTTGATGGTGAGCCTGCCGGAAATGGCACATTGTTGGACAGGACGATTATTACTGGGTCATTTAGGATACCCTTTGATGAAGCTAAAGAATAGGTCTTTCAATTAGAATACGTCAAAGTACCCTATATTGCCATAAAATATGCAAGATAGCGTAGAGAAAGTCGGTAAAATTGGGTGTAAACCAATGGTGAAGGGAAACCTTCAAGCCTGCTACCAAACAAACTTCGTGGGGGCAACAGACCAACGCAATCATATTCTGTGCAGATACCTATTGCAGTGCAAAACCTGGGTGCTATGTTGCAGTTAGGTGATGTGTGTCAGGTATATGATTCAGGTTGTGTGTGCATCATGCTGATGTGGATTGAGATATTATGCACTCATTGCTTTGCATATGCATTGACAACCATTTATCTCGTTAATCTGTTTGAGTCAATTACTTTATGCACATGCACGTTCATTTATCTGTATATTTATCCTATATATCAACCATTACAGTGCATGACGAATGATAAATAATGTGAGGTGAAAACAAAGTTATAGCAAAAATAATATATCGAACAGATGTTTTGATGTTGGAGCATCTTCGTTAGTGTGAATAAATACTGATTCCCTTCTTTAATTAGACAGATGAAGATGAGTTGACATCAAACTGTCTGTCAAATAAATAATTTTTGCTATAACTTTGTTTTCACCTCACATTATATATATATATATATATATATATATATATATATATATATATATATATATATATATTATATTTATATATATAGATATATATATATATATATTATATTTTATATATATATAGATATATATATATATTATATGTATATATATATATATATATATATAAAAATAGTGTGTGAGCAGTGCACACAAAATCATATGGCTTATGAGTGTGATACCATTGAGTCGGATCTGAATCGATTCAAATTTATGTTTGAGTCGTGAGTTGAATCGGATCTCTGTAGCTCTGAGTCTGAATTGAGTCGAATCAAATAATTTTGACCTGCTGTGAATCATGAGTTGAATCGGATCTCAAGATCTATGAGTCAAATGTGAGCCGATTAAACAAATTTGAGTCGAGCACAAGTCTGGTGACTAAGTGGATTATCGATTATGTTGCGAGCGGTACGGAAGGCATAACGCATTGGTGTGCTTTGCGATGGCAGAACACACTGGCATATATATGAGTACAACGCTGGCATCGGGTGTCAAAGTAAAGCATTTTCATGCAATGCACACAAGCGTAACTTTAGAGGATAAAATAATTGTGAATTGTGTGAATGAAGAATATCCGTCCCACAGTTCGCAACATTACCAACCGTATCATTCACAAAATCAAATAGCCATGGATTGTGCTGGGCGTGGTACGAAAGACATAACGCAATGGTGTGGGTTACGTGAGTGGGGATGTCAACTTGACATTATTTGTCTCGCAAGAGGTGACTTCAATTAAAATTCCCTCCCTCATCGGCCTTTATGTGCAAATGGAACGCTTATCCTAACATTGAAAAGTCTCTTAAAATATATAACAGTAAAGAAAATGGCGTGTTGGGCACACCCTGACCTTGAAATTCCAAGACAGAGGTCGTGTGCAGATGGGGAGATCACTTAGTCAAGCCAAACCAAGCATGACACCAGACGTGTTGGTTGGTTATTTGGACTTAAGGGCGCATCGACTGCGTTGGTCATACAGCGCCCAACACCAGACGTGTCGTTTTATGAGAACCGCTTGTGGAAGGGCACCATCAAGTTCAGGCAAATGGACATTAAAGCTTAAGCAGGGCATCAGCAGTATACAATGTCATTCGAGGTACCCGACGAGCGGGAGCAACGGGTCTTCCGTGCCGCAGGCACAAGATCGGCACCATACCGCAGACACACGATCGACACCATACCGCAGGTACAGGATTAGCACCATACCGCAGGCACATGATTGGCACCAAACTGTAGACAGAATTGGCACCATGCTGCAGGCACAGGATTGGCACCATACCGCGACAGAGAACTTGCTGACCGACCATAAACGCGCTTTCTTATCAGTCCGCGGTGAACATATGCACCGCATTCGTCCAATTTTTGTTGAAGTGCATAGATTTAAGTCGCTGAACCCAATTCGACAGGTTGGCACAGGGCATTAAACCTTCGGTTCTGTTTTCCATATTGTATAGGTGAATCCGATTGCGGAATTACTTCCTCCAATGTCGACACTAGTACACTGGAGAAACTGTCCGCCTCCGCCGAAACCTGCTGCGATGCTGGTAACATCTGGCTCTTCTGCCGAACATGTGTGCGTAGTTTTTTAAAACATTTTTTTCTTCAAATATAAATTTAGTCCTAATTCCTGCTGGGGTGGCTTTGTGAACCAGGGTCCTATTGCTAAGCAGAGTACGCTGCGTGAACCCCGGCCTCACCACCCAACCCATGAATTCCAGTTCAACGGCAGAATTCTGACCGAAAGTTTAACGTGGTGTCAGCGCACCGACACGGCCACCCCGGTAACTCGTCCCCGGCCTTATCGGACCAGCTGCCAACTGACTCTCCCAGCCGGGGGCTAAACGCGAAGGCGCAAAGCGATTCTAACCCTGTCTTGCCAGGACGGGGAGGCCAGTGCAGACCAGCGCTCTAACCAACTTAGCTACTGGGGCGACTCTCATTAAACGCTCTATGCTGAGTTGTCGGCTCATCGAATTTTCAAATTGTCAAATTGTTAAATTGTCAAATTGTCAAATTGTTAAATTGTCAAATTGTCAAATTGTCAACTTGTCAAATTGTCAAATTGTCAAATTGGCCAACATAGCCGCCACGCTGTGTTACCCTTCTGTTTGCCTCACTGCCTTCTCACTCAGCTTATGTAGCATGCAGCCCTTAGCTGCATTGATGCTGTTAAATGTTAAATGACGTCACAAGCCACATAAGCTGCTTTAGCCTGGCGGCGTCCTCCACCTGGCTGACTTTAGCCACGCATCGGGCCACGCAGGCCGCGTGAAGTGACGACATAGCCACGTGACCGGCGGCTGTCTGGCCGGAGGGCCTCCTGCTTCATATTCGGGCCCCTTATGCCGATTTAGAGGGCTCGTCGCGTTCCCCGGGGTCGTCCCTGTGCGCTTTGTGGTCTCCCCTTGGATCTCGGGAGCCTCCTCAGCCATTTTGGGGAATCCTGCCTTAGTGGTCTCGTCTCATTTGCTGAGGCCTTGGGACCAGCTTTGGGTTTCCTGTTGCATCTTGGGTCCTCCTCTGTCACATTAGAGACCTCCCGCGCTGACGTACGGGCATCGTCTCGTTTCCTGTGTGGCGAAGGGCCTCCTAAGCCGGTTTGGCCGTTTGTGGAAAGGGTTTCCCGATATTTTGGGAGATATCTCCAGACTGACGGTAGGGGGATGAAGTGGCGAGTCGCCCCGTGCCCCCCCCCCCTCCCCCAGTGGCGCCGCTTCTGGGTCTAGTCGAGTTTTCGTGTGCGCAATGTTTCCAAATTTGGAGCCGTTGGTTTTGCATGAAGGTGGGCATAGTTTTCCGAATATCGGGCTTTATTTTATTTTTATGGTTATGACTACGTGCTACAGACCGCGGAACCCATCTACATTTACGTATTGTGTCTGGGATTAAGTTTTTGTGGGGAGGGGGTAGCGACAGCAGGGTTCCCTTTGCTGGCGAAATTGCTGCACCTGCGGTTCTCGAGCAGGATTCCGGCGTCAGCAGAACGAGCTTGGGGTAGATCTTGTGGCAGAGCTTGGGTTAGAGCTTGGGTTAGAGCTTGGGGTAGAGTTTGGGGTAGAGCTTGTGGCAGGGCTTGGGATAAAGCTTGTTTGATGCAGCCGGAATTGGGATGTGGGCGTTCCGTGCTCGTGTGCAGATTGCTAGATCTCTGGCACTTATTTAAGCCAGGCAGTCAAAGGCATATTTTCCCATACACCGGTCATTGATGGGATTCTTATGACTCCCTTCCAGGTCCCCTGATAACTATCCAGCCAAGAGATGGATTGAAATAAGATCAAGTGCAACTGATATCCCAACAAAAGTCGTTGAGGCAAGTTTCATTTGTTTTGTTTTGAGTGCCCATTTTCGGGATTTGTCATCAGGAAATCTGGCAGCAATGCATGGCAACCGGTTATGGTCGAGGAGTCAGATGAGTTAGACGTAGGAAATGGGGTGATGTGTGGGATCTAAAAATGAAGCTTCAGGAGACGATCCTAAGTTTTTCTCATCTATAAAAGTCAGAAAAGGTGAGTGGAGTTAGCTCAGACATGAAACAGCGGGATATTTTCCAGATGGAGCCTGCTTTCAAGCGCCCTGCACGTAGTGCTCCGAACAGCACCCAGCCTGATGTATGCCGAGGTTCCTTTTTTCTAGCCCATGCGTAGTGGTTTTGGGCACGGTACTGATTGCTGCTTCCGTGGGCACCTTGACAAGATGGTCCTGTTCATTACGTCATAGGCTTTGTGTTCGCATCGTGCGCTTATGCGTCAGTGTGGTGGACAAACAAGGCTGCTTTGGCATGCGAAAGTTCTGCTTTTGTGCTCATATGCTAGTCTCTTACTAAGCTTCGATATATTTTCGTGTGATGTTGTGCTGGAAACGAGCTGCAGGAAAGTGACTTTAATGGTATAAGTATTCAACATAATAATGTTGAATTCGTGTTGCAAGCGTGAACAACGGTATGCATCAGGCGCCGTTATTTACTTGGGCGCCCACAATCAAAGACATGAATAAAAAGAATGACCGGAATGAAAAGTAGAATAAAAAGAATGAAAAGAAAGACCTGAATCCCAGGGTGGAGACCTGAATAAAAGTGCACGTATTTTAGAGGAAACAAGTGTACACCATCAGCCCTATAGTCTGGAGAAAGCTTTTTATTTAATGAAAAATTGGGCGGTCACAAAAAAGAAAGAAACAAAATCTGATTTTTCTTTCGGCGGGGGAGGGGGGAGGATAACCTGAATGAGGTCGACCGTTGATCCGATATTGAGATTGCCCCCTCCCCCAGCCGAAAATGCAGTCCCCTTCCCTGCTCGCGTCACTAGAATAATCAAAATGTGTCCTCATCCAACGGAAGATAAAAGTTGAGAAGATCAGAAGTAGATCTCGCTGATCAAAAACGCCGCAAGACATGCCGTCCAAGTACATAGCAATCCCAAACTGAAAACAAGCCAGCATCATATGCAAATATTTGGGATCACTGGCAATAAGATGGTTGTGAACTCCTCAATAAAGGTGGGGGAAGTGAAGCAAGACCTAGTGAAGCTATTTGAGCTATCAGCGTGGTGTATGAAGCACTGTCTTCTGGCTGAACAAAATCACACTTAGGGGTAAAACGGGAAGAGGCTTATGACAAGTGTAAGTGCGGCCAATCAAGATGCACGACGTCCCGCGGAAGTGTAGTGCACATCGTGCATAATGTAGTGCACATCGACATAATTGTGGTACACAGTGACAAATGTAATAGACTGCTAAGGTGGGAAGAAGCCAGAGTACTGAGGAAAAACGTAAACAAGTTGGAGAAGAATTGCTCTGCATGATGCATGCATTCGTTCTGGAGATTCCAGCACGAGAGTTTATGTAACTTAGTCGGGAACCGCTGTAAAATAATGCCTATAATAAGAAATAAGATATAAGAAAAGGGATTAATAATATGAAAATAACAAACCGACAAAGTCACATGACTCCAAAACACATGATGGCGCTTTGCAGCGGACGGTTCAGCTTTTTCTGATGTTCTCGATTTCCAATGATCATGTACTGATGCAGGTCAAGCAGCCGAAGCGCTTGCGTACTTAAAGTCTTCCCGGTATAACTCGCTTCATCACCCATCTTTCCCGGCTCGTAAATGCCCATTGATAATCCACTAACTAACCTCATAGCTAAAGCACTGCCAAATTCAAAGCTAACGTGTTCAATCCAAAGTGAAATTTGGCAACCGGCTTCCACCATAGACTTAGCCTTCCGCGCCAAGGCGATCGTAACACCAGCATTGCGCATTATTATGATCATATACTGATGCAGGCCAAGCAGCCGAAACGCTTGCGTACTTAATGTCCTCCCTGTACCTACAACTCGCTTCACCACTCATCTTTCCCGGTTCATAAATGCCCATGGATAATCCACTAACCAACCTCACGGCTAAAGCACTGCCAAATTCAATGCTTGGGTGCTCAATCCACAGTGAGCTTGAGCAACTGGCTTCCACCACAGACCGAGCCTTCCGCGCCAAGGCGATCGTAACACCAGCATTACCCGCACTGCCCGCACTTGCCGGAACACGGCCGGACCTCCGACACTGGCCCGCGGCAGCCCTGCCCGCGCGCGTCACGTGACCTGACGTCACGTGACTGTGTTGGGGCCTGTTGCCGGGAGTCGGCGGCGGCGTCGGAGTCGACGCAGTGCCGACGCGACCGCCGGCGGCGGCAGGCGGTGAGACGCTCGCTCGCTCGCGCGCGACACCTCCCGCCGGCAGGCGACTTCGCGTGACTGCTGACTTCTCGTGACTTCTCGTGCCCGTACTCGGCTCGCCGGCGTCGGGAGGATCGTCGACCGGCCAGGAGGATCGTCGGGAGGATCGTCGGGAGGATCGTCGGGAGGATCGTCGACCGGCCAGGAGGATCGTCGGGAGGATCGTCGGGAGGATCGTCGACCGGCCGGGAGGATCGTCGGGAGGATCGTCGGGAGGATCGTCGACCGGCCAGGAGGATCGTCGACGCGTCGTCTGCGGTCGGCGAAACTTGTCGCCCCGCGCCGCCCGGGACCGTGCTTTGCGTCGCGGCCGTCGACTCGCGTGACGGTGGTGCTGGACTTCTCCCCTGCGTTTGATATCTCCGTTCATAATCCGACGCCCGTGTTTGTGTGTGTGTCTGTGTGTGTGTGTGTGTGTGTATGCGAGCTCGTGCAACGACAGCCGGCAACGCCGCCCGTTGATCGGCGCGCCCGCCGCGTATCGCGCATCGATTCCACCGTCAAGACCGGCGGATCGCATCGCCCAGCGAGCGCTGGATCAGCCGGTTGCGCCAGCTGATTATTAATTAATAAGCGTTCACAAGGACAGCCGCAGCCGCTGGATCCCCGCGATCGTGTCGCGTGGCCACCGGGCGGCGCCGGCAAATAAGCAAGCCCAGGCTCCTTCTCGTCAGCTCCGCCAGCCCGAGCTCCTCTTCGTCAGCTCCGCCAGCGGCTTCGCCATGACGACCGCGTCGCTGGTGATGATGACGTCGCTGATTGCGTCGCTGGTGACGGCCAACGTGCCGCGCTTTTTCGTCGACTCGAACATGTCGCTGGTGCTGGTGCCCTCCAACACGCCGGTCGGCACCACCATCTACCGGCTGAAGGCGGCCGACAGCGACGCCAACTACCCGCTCAAGTTCAGCGTGCCCGGTGAGTGGAGCCGCCTGGCCTAGCCTAACCTAACATACATAGCCTGATATTTGCATGATTTTATTTACAACCGGCTCAATTCCGATGGAAGAGCTAGCTGCCCCCACCCAAAGCCATGACACCCTGCCCACGTTCCCATCAGCTACCCCACCCCAAGCCATGACACCCTGCCCACGTTCCCATCAGCTACCCCACCCCAAGCCATGACGTCCTGCCCACGTTCCCATCAGCTGCCCCACCCCAAGCCATGACACCCTGCCCACGTTCCCATCAGCTACCCCACCCCAAGCCATGACGCCCTGCCTCCGTTCCCATCAGCTGCCCCACCCCAAGCCATGACACCCTGCCCACGTTCCCATCAGCTGCCCCACCCCAAGCCATGACACCCTGCCCACGTTCCCATCAGCTACCCCACCCCAAGCCATGACACCCTGCCCACGTTCCCATCAGCTGCCCCACCCCAAGCCATGACGCCCTGCCCACGTTCCCATCAGCTGCTCCACCCCAAGCCATGACACCCTGCCCACGTTCCCATCAGCTGCCCCACCCCAAGCCATGACACCCTGCCCGCGTTCCCATCAGCTGCCCCACCCCAAGCCATGACGTCCTGCCAACGTTCCCATCAGCTGCCCCACCCCAAGCCATGACACCCTGCCCACGTTCCCATCAGCTGCCCCACCCCAAGCCATGACACCCTGCCCACGTTCCCATCAGCTGCCCCACCCCAAGCCATGACACCCTGCCCACGTTCCCATCAGCTGCCCCACCCCAAGCCATGACACCCTGCCCACGTTCCCATCAGCTGCCCCACCCCAAGCCGTGACACCCTGCCCACGTTCCCATCAGCTACCCCACCCCAAGCCATGACACCCTGCCCACGTTCCCATCAGCTACCCCACCCCAAGCCATGACACCCTGCCCACGTTCCCATCAGCTGCCTCACCCCAAGCCATGACACCCTGCCCACGTTCCCATCAGCTGCCCCACCCCAAGCCATGACACCCTGCCCACGTTCCCATCAGCTGCCCCACCCCAAGCCATGACACCCTGCCCACGTTCCCATCAGCTGCCCCACCCCAAGCCATGACACCCTGCCCACGTTCCCATCAGCTGCCCCACCCCAAGCCATGACACCCTGCCCACGTTCCCATCAGCTGCCCCACCCCAAGCCATGACACCCTGCCCACGTTCCCATCAGCTGCCCCACCCCAAGCCATGACGTCCTGCCAACGTTCCCATCCCCAGTCTAATCTCCCTGCGCGAAGCATTGTGGTGCATTGGTATGGCGCGAAGCATTGGCGTGGCAAAACTAAGGACTGGGGAGCCACAACACGCTGAAACATGGACGCGTTGCCTGTGGACACTATGCACTGTGTACATAGTGGACTCATGTACTGACATTCAAACGGGGACCTTTTCTAGGCGATATTCGTAGCGATATAGCTACGCGTGAAATGCAATATTCGATAGCGCATATATTGTTGAATTATCTCGTGTGTGGGGGGGGGGGGGGTGATTTTGATGTACAAAATGACGAGAGGGAGAGAGAGAGAGAAAAACAAATGGCTGAGCTGAAGCTACAGCAGAATCAATGGTACATACGGGTTTTGCTTCATTTCCGAGCGATCCTGCACTTAATTTACAGTAAAAAGTTCAACATTTCAGGGGTGTGGCTGGTCCCAGGGTCGTCCCTGGGTCAAATCTAAAAAACATAGAAAGAATCGCGTCGGAAGCTACACACAGGAAGAGCAGCTTGAAATGCTTTTGGCCAGGGACAACGCGGTTTCGATCAAACATCGGCCGACCCGCCCAATGACAGTGCCAATAACACACAACTTGACACGGGCTGTATGCCGGTATGAGGATCCTCCCGTGACATTAGCCAATCAGCCAGCAGCATTCGATTCCAGCGACCAATCAGCCAATCAGCGACCGAGCTGCTTTTCATGCATAGCTATGACAGCTTAAGGCGCGAGGCTATGCACAAGGCTCTGCAAGGATTGCAGCTGTTTTGTCCGGTCACATCTAGAACATATCCTACTCAAATCGTGGACCTAATGTTTGTCACCAAGCGAGCGAGTACAGGGAAGAGTGCCACGAATGATTGGGGGATGATGGGATTTGATTATGAACGAAGACAGAGGTCATTGAGATGCCGGGCTTAATGATGGTTATCTTACTGAATCTTAATTGGATTCGGATTGGAAAATCTTAATCTTAACTATCTCATTACGACACCGAATATTGAGGCACGATCTGATACAAATGTGCAAAATGATCACGGTGCTAATGTACTAGATGCACCGCCTGCACTAGATGCTGATGCACCGCCTCGCCACTCTTTTAGGTTGATGGAGAAGGTACCAGGGCCACAGATTTTGGATACAAGCAACGTCGGACAATTTTGCGACGGAAACACTTGGATAGCGGAATAATACATTCTTTGAATGGATTTTCTCTGTTTGTGGCCGCAACTAGTTTCCTAGCGTCGTTGGAAAACAAGTTTGATCTATATTTATCTGGCTGTTAATTAGTAGGATGTACACCTATGTCATTATAACATTGGCCATCGTTGTCGTGCTATCGCTATGTGTGATGCCTCTGGAACCACTGCCGCGTGTCTTCTTCACCCGCACCCAAATGGTGAGTCGTCGAGCCCTTTCGGGGAGAAGTTGTACGATTTTGTTTCGTCCTCCGCCACCTGAATGACAGGCCCTGGCGGCGCCAGCCGTAGTAATATATTCTGACCCCGATAAATCAACCGTCTGAAGGTAATGACCGTCTGAAGGTCTGAAGGTCTAAACCGTCTGAAGGTCTAAACCGTCTGAAGGTCTGAAGGTCCAAATTTGGGGACGACGCACATGGCAGCGATGGCTCCGTGATTGCGATCTGTGTGATCATGCTGACGACCAAGCTGTGCGATGAACTGCGTCCAGCGCTGGGCTGACTGTCAAGCTGAAGCTGAAGCCGATTTTGGAGCTGTGGTGGTGAGGATGGGGGTCAATGTAGCGGAACACCAGTTGGCGCTCACAGTGCCCCTCCACCGCAGCCGACGTCGCCCACAGACACAGACACAGACACAGACACAGACACAGACACGGACACGGACACGGACACGGACACAGACACAGACACAGACACAGACACAGACACAGACACAGACACAGACGACGTCGACAGCACGGACACAGACACAGACACAGACACGGACACGGACACGGACACGGACACGTACACGGACACGGACACGGACACGGACACACGGACACGGGCACACGGGCACACGGACACGAGACACGGCCACAGACACAGACACAGAACAGAAGACACGGACACGGACACGGACACGGACACGGACACGGACACGGACACGGACACGGACACGGACACGGGCACGGGCACGGGCACGGGCACGGACACGGACACCTGAATAAGTACCGCAACATCTTAATAGACTGATGGATGTTCCACTTAATTCCAGGCGAAACAATGCTTAAGGTAATATCCGCGAGCGAGCTCTGTCATATTCACTATAATTTGCAGACTTTCAGTGGTGGAGGCTTCACGGCCAGCGATAATCTAACAACTTGAAGCCAGCGTGATGCCATGTCCAACATAGTTTCATAGTGCTGAACATAGCTTGAGCTCAAGTAATACGACTTATTTTTGGTTCATGACGATGCATCTTATGCTAATGCGCAGCTTCTCTACTACTTACAAGCCATCCTAAAAGTGCCACTAAGCTACATATAAACGAGCCTATTTATTTTTTACCTTGCTCTCTTTCTCTCCCCATTTCTCCATCTCACTGTCTCTCTCCATATATATATATATTTATATATATATATATATATATATATATATATATATATATATATATATATATATATATCTTTTATATATATCTCTCTCTCTCTCTCTCTCTCTTTCTCTCTCTCCTTTCTCTCTCCTCTTTCTCCCTTCTCTCTTCCCTCTTTCTCTCTTCTCCTTTCTCTCTTTCTCTCTTTCTCTCTCTCTCTCTCTCTCTCTCTCTCTCTCTCTCTCTCTCTCTCTCTCTCTCTCTCTCTCTCTCTCTCTCTCTCTCTTTATCACTTTTTTTCTCTCTCTCTCTTTTCCTCACACTCCCCGGCGGACGCGAGTTCAAAGATAGTTTACCTTCCGGGGACAAATATTAAGATCCATTGGCCAAGCTTCTTCTTGCCGACGGAGGACCAAGGGGCGAAATAGAGTTCTGGGTCGAAGTAAGAAACAAAACAATCTAACAATGCGCTAAGCGCTGATACATTCTGTATGTTGCTAAACTGCTGGATCAAGATTACTGGAAAACGCATAGGAAAATATGTAGGGTGATTTTTGAACATCATGAAGTAATGCTTAACTAAGCATTTAACGGTACATGTCAAGGACATCTCACACACATTCAATTTACAATGTTGATGAGAGGGTTTAGCTTCCGATTTCTGTCTCTATGCCAACGGGTGATCTTCAATGAACGGAGTTGAGTTTGTTACAGCTTCTTCTATCTCTTTCTCTGTTATATTCAAAATGGTTTCCTCACGTGACCTGTACCGATCAGTCCGCGCCACTGCAACTATTACGGCTCAAACCAGAGTCAAAACTCACACAAAGCCGCCAATGCAGACCAACTCAGCCTTGCACCGCCGTTGCCACACTTCAGCTGACCGGTAGCTGGTTCATCACTGCTCGAGGTCAACTGAACGGCCAACGCCCAAAATCGAATACTCCAGAACAAAACAGTATTCGCCCTCCCCCCCCCCTTTTTATTTTTACTCTCTTCCCCCCCTTTTTTTTTTTTTTTGTTTGTGCTTTTTTTTTGTGTGCCCGTCTGGTTTTTTTTTTTAAGAGAGTTAGTTGTTTTGCAGCTTGGTGCAGTTCACAATCAGTGGCCAGGTTTGAGTCGCATTGGCCTTCAGAGGACGCCATGTTAAAAAATCAACAACACTTTTCCCGGTGCTGCGATGACTTCATCACGGACGTCACAGCGAATGCCATTTGTGACGTGTGTCATCACGAGCACTGTGACGTAGCTATGTAAGTCATCAGCCAGCATTGCTTGGTCAAGCCGATTGAACCTGGTCAAAGGTCACTCAAGGTTGCTGACCGTGGTGTATTAATGCCTCCAGGCACGACATGACCTAGACATTGGCTTTGCCTGGTATATATCGCAATTGCCGTGCCTCTCTCCGCCACAACCTACCCCGGAAAGCAGGAATTGCATAATTCGCAACGTCTTGGACCGAAATCAGGATCAAGAGCCCACCCCTCGCCGTCCCTCCATGTGCGCTGCGAATGGATCCCCTCCAGTGTTCCCTGCGAGTTCCCCTCCAGTGTTCCCTACGCGTCCCGCTCCAGTGTCCCATCCAGTGTTTCCAGCGCGTGCCCCTCCAGTGTTCCCTTCGTTTTCCTGCGTGTTCCCTTCAGTGTTCCCTTCGCTTCCCCCTCCAGTGTTCCCTGCGCGTCCCCCTCCAGTGTCCCCTCCAATGTTTCCTGCGCGTTACCCCTAGTGTACCCCGAAGTGTTCCCTGCGCGTCCCCTGCCATTGTCCCCCTCTAGTACATGACCAAAGAATGCCTACATATGCAGGATGAGCACAGGACAATATGGTGTCACCGACATGGAAACTGACTTTTTACATCTACTTGCCAGGACATCATTGCTCTTTATCCGAGGAATGTGTATCTTTTCAGCATTATTTGCCATTTGGAACTGCTTGTTATATTGTTAGCAGCATCTGCCATTTGGAAATGCTTCGCATCTTTCCAGCATTATTTGCTATTTGGAAATGCTTGTTATCTTTTCAGCATTATTTGCCATTTGGAACTGCTTGGTATTTATTCAGCAATATTTTACATTTGGAACGGCTTGGCATCGTTTCAGCATTCTTTGCTATATGGAACTACTTGGTATCTATTCAGCATTATTTGCCATTTGAAATTGCTTGACATCTTTTCAGCACAATTTGCCCCTGTGAACTGTCTGCCGGCGCCAGCCGTGGAACTCGCGTTAATCCGAGACATTGCCGTGACATTGCCTTGTCACGGCCGTGAAACGACACAATCTTGCTTTGTGTCTGCGCGTGCGATGCCTTTCGCACGAGCATTGTGCAACCCAGCTGCGGTCGATCCCGCGGTAAAACGGATCTCTTCAGCGGCCGTTGTTGGGCCGACAGCCGACCACCCACGCCATGTACACACTCCTGACGAAGCGTCTTGGGGCGTTCACACGCTATTGTCGCGTGCCGCTGCACTCGAACACCGCTGAGTTGTTCTGGGGACCGACTAGTGCTGACTATGTATGTACATATATATGCAGTTATACATAAATATATATACGTGGGAGGGGGCAGGTTCTAACTCATCGTATTTCCATCCATGCCACAAGTCACATCCCTAATCGTGTCTTCGGATACGGGGTCGATTTTGCGGTAAGGCGCCAGGAACATGGGCTTCCACAGGGCAGTTATTTAGGCGCGGCGCGATTCTCAGCCGTCCGCTGGGGACGCCTGGGCCTACTTGCGGCTGGTGACACTATCGATTAGTCTGAAGGAAGGGGTGGAGGGGAGACTCCACGCGCCGCGTCCGTCCCCAGCACGCGTGTAGACCGTGGCAGGCACAGGCGGACGCCCAGTATTGTATTGGTTTTGCTTTTCATTTCGTTGACAGTGCGTCCAGCTCGGACTGCGACAGACAAGCTCTCTGCAATGTGATAAAGCACGTTCTGAGTGACGACTCAGCGTTGTTAGGACACACTGGAAAAATGCTGCCATACAATGTCCACATTAACATGCACACTAGCATAGAGCCGTGTAAGGCTACACGTACATTAGTCCAACTACGACGCGTAGAGGAGAAGGTGCATGCAATGTCTCGGAAGAATCCAATCGAATCCAATCCCAGAACAGAAAAGAAACGAATACACGTGCTGATAAAATCGGACACCTCGCTCATGTGACCAAAGACACTCACAGAACAGAGCGGCATGGCCAAATAATTGTATCAGCCTTTCGGGTCATGGAAAAATCAGCGTTTCTCGGCTCAGTTTCCTACACATAGTGTCACATCCTCAGAGTAACGAGTAGTGCCACGTCCTCAGCGTCACGCGTAGTGCCACTACGCGTAGTCCTCAGAGTCGGGCGTAGTGCCACGTCCTCAGCATCACGCGTAGTGTCACGTCCTCAGAGAAAAACGCAGTGCCACATCCTCAGAGTCGGGCGAATTACCACATCCATAGAGTAACGCGTAGTGCCACTCAGCATTATAGCAGACGTAGCCGAAAAACCCTGCACCTCCCTCGATCAATGATGTCCAATGTATCAGACAGGGGGAGGGGGGGCGGGGTAGCCTGATAACAGAGGCTCGTGATAATAGTGACGAAGCTATGTTTTTATATTGCTTCCGCTCCTCCAATAAAAAGTTGTCCAGCTGTCCACCAAGGCACTTCAGGCGAGACGGTAGATGAAGTTCCAGGCACTGATCGACGTGTGACACGGCAGGGGGAGGGAGGGGGGGGGTCTGGGTGGTCCACTGCCAGTGTGATTCACAGCAACGGGCCTGTTTGTGGTGTGGGAGCCGGGCGGTATGGACTGTCACGCGGCCGTCCGTCGATCGATGCGGTCACGCGCCTCCATACACACACACACATACACACATACACACACACACATGCACACACACACATACACACACACACGCACATACACACATACACTCACATGACTGTATATATATATAATATATATATATATATATATATATATATATATATATATATATATATATATATATATATATACGCTTTCTACATGTCTTGCGCTTTCCTCTCTCTCCCTTCCTTTCTCTCCCTCTCTCTCTCTCTCTCTCTCTCTCTCTCTCTCTCTCTCTCTCTCTCTCTCTCTCTCTCTCGCTCTCTCTCTCTCTCTCTCTCTCTCTCTCTCTCTCTCTCTCTCTCTCTCTCTCTCGCGCTCTCTCGCGCTCTTTCTCTCTCTCTCCATTTTTATATATTTTGATGTGCTCAGTGTTGTTTCTGTTGGTGATTACTATTGTTATCTTAAGCAATCCGGTGCATTTGAATGAACTATTTCAATATGCAATGCGAACATATATTTGGCCTAATGTCAAAATAGCTAATGGTCGCAGCTCACATTTGCGATACACATCGTTCTGACGTATGGCTCACACTTGGATGTCGCATTTCTAAGTGACACCACATATAAGCGATATGACTTTCTGGAACGACGAGTTTGACTCAGTTCTCCGCTTTTGCTTGGGAGATCCTTGCACCGAAGTGATGCTAGAAACGGGCAGTGTGCATTCGCTTAGTGCAGCTAACACATGCACCGTGTGCTGTTCGTGTAGCACCGCGCGCTACGAGTTCAGTGCGCGCGCACTGCCACCTATTGGCACAGTTGGGCACTAGGTCTTGTCCTGTCACCTGTAGGTGGCGGATGGGGCAACGTAAAGCCGACGTGGCAATTGTGCCGATCAGTTGAGCTGAAGGGGTGCGGCACTGAACTGAGGTGCCGCCGGTCGCACCCAATGTCTGGCTAGGAGCCACGCACTGGCGCTGGCCGGGGTCGGACCGAGCTTAAGTTGTGTTCTCGTGCGGGCTTAGGAGACCGAGCAGGGATGCCAACACAGGAGCGTGTTGGTGTGGACGACAGTGAGCGGAAACCACAGTTCGGATCCCGATATTTACAGTGTGGGTTCTGTGCGTTTGTGTGCGGTGGTGGATTGCCTGGCCGTCTCTGCAAAGTGCAGCGGTTTGTGTGGGTTTGTGTGTGTTTGTGTGTGTTTGTGCTATGGCTATATTTAGCACCTCTACTCCGCCATAGTTCACATTTAGGAAACTCTAGCTAAAAGTACACAAGGGAGGATTATAAAGATATTCGCTCTTCATTGGCTAAAGCACCAAAACATAGCTGCAGACAATGAATGTGGAGGGCTTGAGTGCAGGACAATTCAGAGAAAACACATCACTCCAGACTCTGAATATGTCACATTATAACCCATAAACCATTAAAAACACCGGGAAATTCGTAATTCGGTACGATACCCTACAGTTTCCTGATATCACAACACCCACATCTAGACATGGGTCCATGATAATACTGAACAATCCGTCAAGCTGTCAAATGCTGCAAGAAGTCACCAAAAACGCCACTTTTCAATAAGTGAGAAAAACATTGGAAGGATGTATAATCCTTCTTCGAAACAGCACCCAAGTAGCAATGAGAGCATGTCACTTTATTGTAGAATCCGCTCCAGGATATTCACACCAAAGACCACCGACTTCGGCTTCAATGGTACCGTCAATAGAAATAGCGATTATAATGGAGTTGTGGGACGCGTCAGAGAAGCTAGTGGGAGTACCGGTTGACGATAAATTTATGTTACTATTGGTTCATGGCTGGAATGATTGCGCGCTGCTGGACTTACAACGGACTCTCATCAATGTGGAATCTGCACACCCTACTCTGGGTCTATTCAGCATAGAAACTGAGCTTAAGCCGTGCCAGCAAACTTCGGAAACCGTTGTTGTCTTAAGATTTTTCTGCTCGTTGCTAACAGATCCTCCGCGCCCCAGATACGGTGGGTCGGACCCTGGTGGACATCACCACCTACAACTGCACCGCCCACGACTACTTCTGCGTGGCCGACGTCACCCTGAAGCGGCCGCTGGAGCCGGGCGTCACCTCCACGTTCCGGCTGCGGGTCAAGGACACGACCGGCGAGGTCACCACGGTCATTGCCAAGGTCAAGGCGACTCGCGTGCCGGTGTCCGTGCGCAGCAGTGTGGAGGACACCTTCCTGGCGCTGCCCAAGCCACTGCGGGTGCCCGAGGTCAGTGACGACGGTGTGTTGGCGAGGGTTTACATTGAGACCGTGATGGGGGTGGCAGTCAGTGAGGGTTTCCGCTGAGACGGTGGTGTAGGTAAGTGAGGACTTACGTTGAAACCGTGGTGGGTGTGGCGGTCAGTGATGGTTTACGTTGAGACCGCGATGTGTGTGGCATGCAGTCAACGTGCCCGAACGTCTGAAACGGCCTTCCGTTGCCTAAGTACCTATTAAAGCGATAGTCCGTCATTTAGTCGCTGCCTATTTAGTCGCTGCCTAAGTGCCTATGTGTTCTAAGTAATCACAAGCCCCTGGTTCAAGCCCTTAACAACCTCTAAACAACCCAATAGTCGCTGCCTACTTCTTCTACCCATTTCATTTTAGCCACAGCTTCAGCCGCAGCTCCAGCCACAGCTCCGGCGTCAGCAGCAGCGAAGTACGCTTACATCGCTTGCTTTTTCACCGCCAATCGACGGTTGCCACAGTTGCCGACACACCGGCCAAACACACGTGCCGTGCGGTCACGTGACCAGTCACATGTCGGCATGCCGACCGACTGGTGGCGTAACACCCCCCCCCCCGCAGCCCCGCTTCACCCCTCCCCAGCTAGCTCCAGCTCGCGCCAGCTCGCGCCAGCCCGTTCCACTCCGCTCCAACCCGCTCCGCTCCACTCCACTCCACTCCATTCCATTCCACTCCACTCCACTCCACCCCACTCCACTCCACTCCACTCCACTCCACTCCACTCCACTCCATCCCGTTCTACTCCACTCTACTCTACTCTACTCTATTATACTCCATTCCACTCCACTCCATTTTAATACAATCCACTCAATTCCATTCCATTCCACTACATTCCATTCCATTCCATTCCACTCAATTCCACTCAATTCCACTCAATTCCACTCAATTCCACTCAATTCCACTCCATTACATTCCACTCCACTCCACTCCATTCCACTCCATTCCACTCCATTCCACTCTACTCCATTCCATTCCACTCCACAACAGCCCACACCACTCCGCTCCAGTTCGCTACAGCTGGATCCAGCCCGCTCCAGCCCTCTCCAGCCCTCTCCAGCACACTCTAGCCCGCTCCACTCCGCTTCAGCTTGCTTCTCTCCGGTTCAGCCCATTCCACTCAACCCCAGCTCGCTCTGAGTCCGTTCCAGCCCTGGCCAGCACGCGCCAGCTGGCTCCACGGCCGCCGACCGTTTGGCCACGCCGCCGCACACTGGTCGATAGCCGTGTCGAGTACTTACGCGGCGGAATTTCACGAGGCCCGTCTGGGGACGAGTGGTCTAGGGGTAAGATGCTCGTCTCACAATCGAAAGGTTGTGGGTTCGAGACTCACCTGTCGCTACTCTTGCGCGACCAATCGGTGTGAGGATTGGCGACGTACATGACTCAACGGTCGACGTGTCGTAAAACCAATAACCAACCAATAACCAACCACGAGGCCCGTCTGAAGCCATGGCAAGTAATAGCCCCCGTCCTCATTACTCCACCCCTGCCCTTTCAGCGACCCTGACACACAGACTTACACCTGGCGTCTCCGCCTGCTGACGACGATTGTGAGCCTCCTGTTTTTAGCTAGGCATGTGCAATGGTTCAGTAATGTTCTCTCGGTGTTTCTACGTGCGAGAGCACCCCACAACAGGTAAGAGAAGAACGTGATTAGCCATGCAGTCATCTGGGAATACCATGACCATGACAGATGTGACACCGGCCTCGCTCGATCACATTTGACTGTTGAGCGAGGGAGACCTCTTCCTCGCTCAACGGTGCAAAAGTGTAAAATTCTGAATTTGTGCCACGGCAAAAATAACACTGAATTTGTGCAGTGTGTTGAGCTCAGGAGTACTGGATAATTGTGTGTGTGTGTGTGTGTGTGTGTGTGTGTGTGTGTGTGTGTGTGTGTGTGTGTGTGCATATGGGGGGGGTCCACAATGTTGGATTCAAGATGGAGTTTTTATCTTGAGCTTGGCTCAATTCCTGTCTTTTTGACGGCAGGCTTAACGCCTCCCATTCTTCAATCCTTGTGAAAAGGCTGGCATAAATACATTCCAGCAGGTGTAATACATTACAGCAAGAGATAGATGCTAGAACAAGAGCAAGGATGCGCAGTATAACAGACATTCCAGCAAGATAATCATAGCTGCTGTAGTTGTGACAGAAATCGATCGACATGATGATCCTCTTTGTGTTCAGCCGCCGGCTCTGTAGTGGAGGATTATCGTCATGGCAACACAAACAAACACGACTTCTAAGCGTTCACGAGTTGTCACATCACCATACAAACAACCTGCTTCTACGTCTATATAGGGGGCTAAGCGTTACGACTACACACCATGGGTATGGGAACCAAAGGGGCACGCATGGAAGCTTCCATACCAATATCTTTAAATTTTAATATGGAGCCAATGCGTTACACTTCAAGCACAATGTAACTGCGGACATTGGGTTAAAAAACACATGTCCATGGAAATACTAGGACGTTTATAGATATGATTAGTTGATAATTTGAGGCAGGATGGCGAAATTCACGTCAATCGACGGATAATTGATCACACTATCGCCCACTGCAATGCTTTTTAAGGAGGAAATGCAACGGGAGAAAACTGGTCAGATGTTCACCTCCGAATTTTGAACAATGGCAGTTTTCATTTTCGGCGGGAAAATGACTACAAAATTGGGGCAGGTGGTATTCAGTGGTATTCAGTAGTATTCAGTGGTATTAAGTGGTGTGCAGTGGCATGCAGTCGTATTCAGTGGTATTCAGTGGTTTTCGGTGTATTGCGTTGTGTTCAGCGGTATTCAGTGGTATTCAGTGATATTTACTGGTATCCAGTGGTATCCAGTGATATTCAGTGAAACTTAGTGGTATTCAGTGGTGTTATATGTTATTCAGTGGTATTCAGTGGTATTCAGTGGTATTCAGTGGCATTCAGTGGTATTCATTGGTATTCAGTGGTATTCCGGGGTATTCAGTGGCATTCAGTGGTATTCCGTGGTATTCAGTGATATTCAGTGATATTCAGTGGTATTCAGTGGTATCAAGTGGTATCAAGTGGTATCAAGTGGTATGCAGTGGTAATCAGTGGCATTCAGTGGTATTCAGTGATATTCAGGGGCATTAAGTGGTATTCAGTGGCATTCAGTGGCATTCAGTGGCATTCAGTGGTATTGAGTGGTCGGCGTTCGGTGACTGGGAGTTGGAGTGGCGGAACTCTCACCGCACGTGCATCTCACGCACGGCACGTGCTCCACAGAACACCGCCGTCGGCACGACGCTGAAGACCATCTCGGCGAGGAAGGGCAACAAGACCATCCAGTTCGACCTGCGTGTGAGTGTGTGGCACGTGTCTTCAGCGCACAGATTCGTCGAGTGAGGGAGGGGGGAGGGGTGCACCCGAACACATTGAAGGCGCGCCGAGTGTGTCCGAGCAGGTGAACCGGAGCAATAGTCCATAGTCGCTGGCGGATCGGCGACAGCGCGGGAGGCATTCAGTTCGTGACCCATCCCCTCCCCGCTCAGTGACAGGTGTGTAAGGAAATGCAGTGTCAATTAATTGCTTTCTTGAAATTTTGGAAACAAATCCAAAGATTATTTTTGACACTTCGTACACACCTTGCAATATACATTTGATAATGTGTGCAGCATTTTGTGTGACTTTTGTTTTGTTTTTGTGTAATTACTTCTCCACAAATGAATTAAATTCAAGGTCACGAACCCACCAGTGTACCGCCAGCATTGGAAGCATTGCCGTTGAGCATTTAACATCGTGACGTCACAGGGTAATGTGGCACTTCTCAATGGTAATTTGCAGAAGCGCCGCTTTCTGCCCTCGCATGTGCTGCCCGGAGTTCTTGACCTAGCCTGGACTGACTGAAGATACTGAAGCTTGCTGGCTGAAGGGGCTGAAGGAACCCTGCCAGAAGTTCACAACCTATGGCCCTGCCAGAAGTTCATGACCCATGTTCCTGTCAGGAGCTCATGACCTATGGTCATGGGTATTGATTTCTGAAAATTAAGGGGGGGGGGGGGATTTCATCAAGTCAATGGTGAGGCCCAAGTGGAAGGGGCACGCTCCATAGGGTACCATATTAAAAGTTGAAACTATGGGGGAGGTGGCAACGCCAACGTTGAGGGGGCACTTCCCCAAAAATATATAAAATAACACTCCTCCCTATGGCCCTGCCAGGAATTCGCGTATTGTCTGTTCATCTGACCAGTTGGTTTTATTTGGCTACTTGCAGGGGTGCATTCTTCCATAGATCAACTATGCAGCCGCCACAGAAAAGCAAATTGGTGTGCCTGTCACACCAATAGTTTCAAGCTAGCTTGAATAAAACGTTGTGCTCCCGCAAAGCTGAGTGAAGCTATTTAGAGCGCTTCCCCTCCATCGCTCAACAGATCCTTTCTCCATGGACTTGAGCAAGAAATTATAATACCCTGAGTAAAGCGTAGTTTTCTGAAACAAAATTGAGTTACCGTACGAAGGTTTTCGGGCTCTAACCACTGGCCATGTGACGCTTGTGGTTTTTCGGCTTTGGTTCTTTTAAAGGTATTAATAAATAGTAATTGTGAAAATTCAGAGTTGCCGAAGAGCAAATTATCGACATTGAACAGCTTTCTTTGGCACAGACAGCGTTTCTGGTTAAAATGTGGGCAAATCATTGGCCAAGTTTGCCGTTTGTAGGGATGTGCATATATGATAGGACAGGATAGGATACATCTGTGTGGGATGGGGGGAGGGGAGGGAGCGCACGTGTGTGCGTGTGAGTGTGACGTCACCGTCCGTGCGCGCAGGGCACGTCGGCGCTGGAGTTGCGCAATTCTCGCCTCATCCGAGACGGCGCCGCCGTCGACATCGTGCTCAAAGAGAAACTCGACTTCGAGGCGGAGAACCTCATCGAGTTCACTGTCTTCGCCGAGGTGAGCGCCGGGCAAGTCAGGCCGCTGTTTTCTTCTTAAATTGTTTTTTAATATCGTATGTCGTAATGTCGTGTTTCGTATTCAGCAGCCATTTGGCTATTTGGCGACTCGCACTATTACCGGCTCGGCTGATATTGGGCTTTCCTGTAGCCAGCTTATTTGGGACATAAAATATGGAGAAGTCGGGTGTGTTGGTTCAACGGCTTGGTTCAGTTCAGTTTATTTCGGATCAGTCGATTCGGTTCAGTTGATTCAGTCGGCGTCGCCTGGCAGCGGGCGGTTGGCTATTCCGCTGAATGCATTAAGTGGTGAAAGTGGTGAGAGAGGGTGCACAAGAGACGGGTGCACTCAAGCGATCTGGGGGGGGGGACACCCTTTTGTAGTCGGAGGGGCGCCACATCTCCATTGGGTGGGTGGGTGTTGGGACACATACTTTCAGTTTTCTGCCCGGATCCCCCACTGATGCTACAAGCAAGTAAAAACGCGCGGCGTGTAACGTGTAACAGCATAAGGGCGGATAATTTACAAGGGGAAGCTCACCACTCCCCATAGGGGCGGATAATTTACAAGGCGAAGCTCACCGCTCCCCTTAAGCAACACAAATTCCGTATTTGTCATTGCAATCTTTCGCATTACAAACGCCACCCAAGCACCCACCATGGATCTCGAGACCCAACGCGCACGATGAAGTAGGTGGGGTGAAGGACGTGCCAGTGCCAGTGCCAGTGCCAGTGCCAGTGCCTGCATGTAGGTCATTGCGGCACTCCAGCCGTCCGGCTTGGTCACGTGACCCGGTTAGTGCCGTGCATTGTGAGCCGATTTCCCGCCATAGCCCCCGGTAATGAGCGTGCCGGCCAATATAGCCCGAGGCGGCCGCCACGCCGCGTCCACTCGCGCCGGCCGCCATTGTGGGCCGGCGTTTCGCGCTATTCGTTTCGCGCCATTCTGCTGCGCTTTGTCCGCGGCGCGCGCCACTTCGCGCCATTTTCCGCCAAGTTCGCGCCAACACGCTGGCGACGATGGATGTGGTGACGCCAGCGAGTGGTCACGCATAGACGCGTTGCCGCACCAGACCGTTATTTACGTGCTTTTGTTTGGCGTACGTATTTTGATATTTTGGGATGTTCTGAATGAGTGTACAAGAATGGTCGCCACTTGCAGTAATTTACATTTACGGTTCGTATGCTATTAGGTAAATGTCCAACGCTTCGATGCAATACTCTTTCCAGGGAAATTGGCGATTAAGATACAGTCAGATTGCTGTTCAGTGATATCAGTAGGCAGTAGACAGATCAGTGAGATCAGTAGACGGTAGAAAGATCAGTGAGATCAGGCAGGAAGTAGATATATCAGTGAGATCAGGTAAACAAAATACATATCAGTGAGATCAGGTAGACAGACCGACAGTAATCTGATTGTCTACCTTGATCGCTTGTTTGCCATTGAAAAATGCAATACACCGAAACGTTGGGCATTTATCAATTAATGTTTGAATTGTATGTGTGCGCTTCGATATGACACATAGCTACCTACCATCCTACACTCACCGTCAGTCTCGTTTTTTTTTTGGCTGCAGTGCTGGGAAAATGCGTGAAACAGCAAACTAAAATCCTATTAAATTTTGAGGAGAAAACAAGTCACTAATTTTGAGCACAAAAAAGTGGGGGCCGCCCCCGCCGGCGCCACCTGCATACGGTGGCAAAGCCCAGATTCTGTCCGTAACCGCTTATGTCCTTTGCGAGTTTGAAAGCTAAGAATACATCAAGTGGCCTTAAAATGAGCCTACAAACCCTTTACATCCCCAGGAGCCTTCTTAATCTGGCCGCAGTGATTGACACAAGAGCTGTCTCAAAGCTAGAGGGAGGGGAGAAACATTTTGAAGAAAACTATGTCCATGCAACGCCCGTCGGTCAATGTTAAGCTCGTCAAAATTTAGAGGGGCTGCTGCCTCTCCGCCCTGCCCTCATACGCGCATGGTGACAGTGGTACAATAGCAGCTCAAGATAAAACGTCCACGATTTTAAGGAAAAGACAAAATCGTGATATGAGACACTCATTAAGGTCAGGTAAGGTCTGCCAGGCTAGGTGAGATCAGGCTTGCAGGTCAGGTCAGGTCAGGTCCGGCCCGGTTCCGTGAGGTGAGGTTCGCAAGATTTCGCCGGCGACTAGGCCGTCACCACGAATGCTCTGGGGACAGTCAATAGGGTTGTCGGTGCCAGATTTAGTGACGATTTGCAAGTGACCATCAGTCGATGACCATCAGTCAGTGACCATCAGTCAGTGACCATCGGTCAGTGACCATCAGTCAGTGACCATCAGTCAGTGACCATTAGTCAGTGACCATCAGTCAGTGACCATCAGTCAGTGACCATCAGTCAGTGACCATCAGTCAGTGACCATTAGTCAGTGACCATCAGTCAGTGACCATTAGTCAGTGGCCATCAGTCAGTGACCATCAGTCAGTGACCATCAGTCAGTGACCATCAGTCAGTGACCATCAGTCAGTGACCATCAGTCAGTGACCATCAGTCAGTGACCATCAGTCAGTGACCATGAGTCAGTGACCATCAGTCAGTGACCATTGATCAGTGACCATCAGTCAGTGACCATCAGTCAGTGACCATCAGTCAGTGACCATCAGTCAGTGACCATCAGTCAGTGACCATCAGTCAGTGACCATCAGTCAGTGACCATCAGTCAGTGACCATCAGTCAGTGACCATCAGTCAGTGACCATCAGTCAGTGACCATTAGTCAGTGACCATCAGTCAGTGACCATCGGTCAGTGACCATTAGTCAGTAACCATCAGTCAGTGACCATCAATCAGTGACCATCAGTCAGTGACCATCAGTCAGTGACCATCGGTCAGTGACCATTAGTCAGTGACCATCAGTCAGTGACCATCAGTCGGTGACCATCAGTCGGTGCCCATCAGTCAGTGACCATCAGTCAGTGACCATTAGTCAGTGACCATCAGTCAGTGACCATCAGTCAGTGACCATCAGTCAGTGACCATCAGTCAGTGACCATCAGTCAGTGACCATCAGTCAGTGACCATCAGTCAGTGACCATCAGTCAGTGACCATCAGTCAGTGACCATTAGTCAGTGACCATCAGTCAGTGACCATCAGTCAGTGACCATTAGTCAGTGACCATTAGTCAGTGACCATCAGTCAGTGACCATCAGTCGGTGACCATCAGTCGGTGACCATCAGTCGGTGACCATCAGTCGGTGACCATCAGTCGGTGACCATCAGTCGGTGACCATCAGTCAGTGACCATCAGTCAGTGACCATCAGTCAGTGACCATCAGTCAGTGACCATTAGTCAGTGACCATCAGTCAGTAACCATCAGTCAGTGATCATTAGTCAGTGACCATCAGTCAGTGACCATCAGTCAGTGACCATCAGTCGGTGACCATTAGTCGGTGACCATCAGTCGGTGACCATCAGTCGGTGACCATCAGTCGGTGACCATCAGTCGGTGACCATCAGCCAGTGACCATCAGTCAGTGACCATCAGTCAGTGACCATCAGTCAGTGACCATCAGTCGGTGACCATCAATCAGTGACCATCAGTCGGTGACCATCAGTCGGTGACCATCAGTCGGTGACCATCAGTCGGTGACCATCAGTCAGTGACCATTAGTCAGTGACCATTAGTCGGTGACCATCAGTCGGTGACCATCAGTCAGTGACCATTAGTCAGTGGCCATCAGTCAGTAACCATCAGTCAGTGACCATCAGTCGGTGACCATCAGTCGGTGACCATCAGTCGGTGACCATCAGTCGGTGACCATCAGTCGGTGACCATCAGTCGGTGACCATCAGTCGGTGACCATCAGTCGGTGACCATCAGTCAGTGACCATTAGTCAGTGACCATTAGTCGGTGACCATCAGTCGGTGACCATCAGTCGGTGACCATCAGTCGGTGACCATCAGTCAGTGACCATTAGTCAGTGACCATTAGTCGGTGACCATCAGTCAGTAACCATCAGTCAGTGACCATCAGTCGGTGACCATCAGTCAGGTGACCATCAGTCGGTGACCATCAGTCGGTGACCATCAGTCAGTGACCATTAGTCAGTGACCATTAGTCGGTGACCATTAGTCAGTGACCATCAGTCAGTGACCATCAGTCAGTGACCATTAGTCGGTGACCATCAGTCAGTGACCATCAGTCAGTGACCATCAGTCGGTGACCATCAGTCAGTGACCATCAGTCAGTGACCATTAGTCGGTGACCATTAGTCAGTGACCATCAGTCAGTGACCATCAGTCAGTGACCATCAGTCGGTGACCATCAGTCGGTGACCATCAGTCGGTGACCATCAGTCGGTGACCATCAGTCAGTGACCATTAGTCAGTGACCATTAGTCAGTAACCATCAGTCAGTGACCATCAATCAGTGACCATCAGTCAGTGAGCATCAGTCAGTGACCATCAATCGGTGACCATCAGTCAGTGAGCATCAGTCAGTGACCATTAGTCGGTGACCATCAGTCGGTGACCATTAGTCGGTGACCATCAGTGGTGACCATCAGTCGGTGACCATTAGTCGGTGACCATCAGTCGGTGACCATCAGTCAGTGACCATTAGTCAGTGGCCATCAGTCAGTGACCATCAGTCGGTGACCATCAGTCGGTGACCATCAGTCGGTGACCATCAGTCGGTGACCATCAGTCGGTGACCATCAGTCGGTGACCATCAGTCGGTGACCATCAGTCGGTGACCATCAGTCAGGACCATTAGTCGGTGACCATCAGTCAGTGACCATTAGTCAGTGACCATTAGTCGGTGACCATCAGTCGGTGACCATCAGTCGGTGACCACAGGGTGACCATTAGTCAGTGGCCATCAGTCGGTGACCATCAGTCAGTGACCATCAGTCGGTGACCATCAGTCAGTGACCATCAGTCGGTGACCAAGGCGGGGGGTGTCGTGACCACGCCACCACAACACACGCGGCGCGGGCGGCGATTAGCGCCATCGCGGTCGATGCGCTCGAGTGTTTGTTGGCGCGCAGCACCTTCGATTCCGGCGAGTCGTCGGTGTCGATGCGGACGTCGATGCGTCGATTTTGTGAGCTCGGCGCGGCCGGCCGGCCACCGACGCGTTCGATCCGACGGAACCTTGGCGGATCTTGGCGGAACCTTGGCGAACCGGGGTCTCTGGGGTAGTGGGAGTGACCCCCGGCCGCGACTTCCCGCCGCATCGCGACTGTTTTCGCGCGTGGAGTTGTTGAAGCGTGAGCTGCTCGCTGAAAAAGGTCATCGTGAGTTCGGCGTATTCGCGACGGCGTACTTCTGCGAAATGGGCGTGGAAGCAGTTGGAACTTGAAGTGAACTGGGTCACTGTGGCCGGTTTCACAACGGGCACTCGCGGGGAGTGCTGGTCATGACATTCCAGTGGCAAAGTCGGGCCACGTGGTCTAGGGGTAAGATGCTCGTCTCGCAATCGAAAGGTTGTGGGTTCAAGTCTCACCTGTCTCTACTCTTCGCCCGCGACCAATCGGCGTGAGAGATTGGCGACGCTACATGACTCAACGGTCGACGTGTCGTAAAACCAATAACCAACCAACCAAAGTCGGGCCACGTCAGTAGAGTGGGAGCCACATCGATGTAGTCAGGCCATGGCAGGAGGGGAGGGTGGGGAGTAGAATAGGTGGACGGGCATGCGTCAGAAATTCGGCCTCAATGTGAATGTTTGTGTGTGCGTTAGGATGAAGAGAACACGTCATTTTATTCTGAATAAAGGGCGAAGGGTGAGGTGGGGTGGGTGGAGGTAGGGCTGATCACTTCCGCCCTGCCAGCCCGCTTTCTTCTAGCTGAGATATTGACACAACATATCTCTGGCTATCCCGACAACATCCTCTACGAGAGGTTGCAATACCATGTTTTAGGAGCGATATAATCTAGTAAGTTGTCTAGTTTTGGAATCTAGTCTAGTCTGGTAAGGTAATCTAGTCTTCCGCCCTGACATCTAACCTAGTTGCCACTGATCTACCAAGTTTGTGACTACCACACGAAGTTGGAAGAGAAAGCTGGTGCTATGAGCTTACATGCAAAGTAATACGGAAGCATCATCAAGCACATTACATTACATAAACATGAGCAAGCATATTGAAGGCACGCTAAATTTTCGATCAAAATTCTGCTGTTGCACTGAAATTCACGGATCGGGTGGTGAGACCAGGTTCACGGAACAAGCCCTGCTCAGCAATATAACCCTCCTCCATAAAGCCACCCTGGCAAGAATTCGGACTAAATTTCTTTAAACTTCTTTAATTTACAAACTAAATTTATCCAAAAGCGGTTTAAATTCGTTCCGTCTCTTCCAACATTAAAATACTTCCAACGCTGATGCATAGACTATTGAGCAACACACTACTTCTGCTGTTATCAAGATTCGAAAAAGCGAACACAATTCTACAATAACCCGCACCCCTTACCGCACCACACTACGCACCACACCACACATCACACCACGCACCACACCACGCACCACACCACGCCCACACAAACACGCCCATACATCAGCGGGACGCCCATTTCCAAGTAGTACAGAGCTGCCAACTGCCTACTACCGCAGAGCTGCAATACTACCGCTTTCCTGGACCGGACCTTCCGGAGCCGCCGCTTCGGCAAACAATCAGAAATCAATACTTA
>JAOTOM010004905.1:0-105000 GCA_034440615.1 Ashinkailepas kermadecensis | reverse complement strand
CTGGAACGCTCAGTGCAGTATTCTGCACTGAGTATTCTGCAGTATTCTGCACTGCACTCAGTGCAGTATTCTCAGCATAGTACCGCGGTTCACCGCTTGCCTTTTACAATCACCAAGAATCTAAGCGCACACAGGATTTTCTTCACGGGTATAAATTTCCAGTGCAGTGCTTTAAAAAAAAAACTTGACTAAATGACTCATCCTACGAATTTGTTTGTATTCCGAACCCGACCCTTCGATGCTACGGCGGGGGCAGTGTCTTTGTGCCACATGGGGCTGTGTCAAAAATATTCTGTTTCAGCAAAAATTCCGACATGAAAACTCAAAATTTGGAGGTATCAACACAAAATAATTCAGCTTCAATTTATCTCAGTAGCAGTTCGATGAACCCTTTCATCCGTATTCTCAAGCACTTCGAATTTTCGAAATCGGTCAGAAAGGAAACCTCGGGGTCCAACAAGTGACATTTGTGACGTCACCAGTGACATAGTGACGTCATGTTTGTCTGTAGAAGGTCAACAATTCTCGTTGCATCCTTTCGGAATCATCACGAGCCGTCCGAAGGTACCATTTTTATGTGGGTGCCATAGTTTCTTCGTTCCTGGGGATGGAGGATGGGGACGGGGCGGATATTCTGCCAGCCCCGGCCGGACGAAGGACGATCTGAAACTTTGTCAGACACGGGATACTGGCTATGGACTTTGGAAATGGTGCCCGCAAGGCTTCATGGCAACACCCTGTGTATGTGTGTGTGCGTGTGTGTGTATGATATCATGTTGCGTGATGGTTGATTTTGTGTATTTGCATTGCCTACAAGCAAGATGCCTGACTTGGGTGCGCCGTGGCATCGGCACTCCTACTACCAACCATCCACCACCAGCCACATCAACCACCAACCAAAACCCACCAACCATTGACCACATCAGCCTCCAACGACCAACCACTAATCACCAATCACCAACAGCCAGCCACCAACCATCGACCATCAACCACTAGCCACCAACCATCGACCATCAACCACTAGCCACCAACCACTAACCGTCAACTACCAACCATAAATCGCATGCCCCGCTCGCATGCTTCACTGACGCTACTGACGCTACTGACGCCACTGACACCACTGACACCACTGACACCACTGACACTACTGACACCACTGACATCACTGACACCACTGACACCACTGACACCACTGAGACCACTGACACCACTGACACTGGTGTCAGTGGTGTCAGTGGACAGTGGTGTCAGTGTCAGTGGTGACATCAGTGGTCACTGATGTCACTGATATAATTGACACCACTAATACCACTGACACCACTGATACCACTGACACTACTGTCACCACTGATGTCACTGATATAATTGACACCACTAATACCACTGACACCACTGATACCACTGACACCACTGACACCACTGACACCACTGACACCACTGACACCACTGACACCACTGACACCACTGACACCACTGACACCACTGACACCACTGACACCACTGATGTCACTGATATAATTGACACCACTAATACCACTGACATCACTGATACCACTGACATAACTGACACCACTGACACCACTGACACCACTGACACCACTGACACCACTGACGCCACTGACGCCACTGACGCCACTGACACCACAGACCCCACTAACACCACTAACACCACTGACACCACTCACTTCACTGACTTCACTGACGCCTGTTCCCGCATGACGTCACCCAGGCAATCTGTCGGTGACGTCATCGATGACGGACCTGCTGACGTCGTCGCTGGAGCCGATGACGGTGACGGTGACGGCCGAGGAGGTGACCCACTCGCTCGGCGAGCGCGCGCTCGCTGCTCGCACGGACGTGGTGATCATTCTGAACAACGACGTCAGCCAGCCGCCAGCCTTCGGGCAGAGACTGTGAGTATGCGTCAGTCCAGTGACAAATAATGTGTGTATGCGTCAGTCTCCGGCAGACACTGAGTATGCGTCAGCTTCGGGCAGAGACTGTGAGCACGCGTTAGCCTCAGGAAGATACTTTGAGTATGCGTCAGCCTTCGGGCAGATACTGTGAATACGCGTCAGCTTCGGCCAGAGACTGAGTATGCGTCAGCCTAGGGCAGATACTGTGAGTATGCGTCAGCGTAGGGGTAGAGGCTGTGAGTATGCGTCACTCTCGGACAGAGACTGTGAGTATGCGTCAGCTTCGGAAAGGGGCTGTGAGTGCGCGTCAGCCTCAGGCAGATGCTGTGAGCATAGCGCCAGTCTAGGGAGAGAGACTGTGAGTATGCGCCAGTCTAGAGACAGAGTCTGTGAGTATAACGTCAGGTTCGGACAGAGACTGTGAGTATGCGTAAGCCTAGGGGCAGAGACTGTGAGCGTGCGTCAACCTCGGGCAGAGAGGTCAGCTTTCGGACAGAGACTCAGCATAACACCAGCCTTCGGGCAAGGGCTCTGTCTATAACATTCTGTATCCATTGTGGATTGCATATTATGCTAATAATGTGAATATATTGCGCTGTGAGCATCATGCAAGCCTTTGGGGAGAGACTCTGAGACTCTGGGCAAGGACTGTGAGTCTGACGTCAGTCCTTTGGTCAGGGACTGTGAGTCTAACGTCAGTCCTTTGGTCAGGGTCTATGACTAGTGGCGCAGCCAAAATTTTCCTAGGATTTATGGGAGCCCGACTCAAACAAAATATAATCGCATTCAGCACTCTTTCAGCTCGAGAAGTGCGCCGATAATTTCTCGTTTGGCGTAGTGCAAGGCCCAACTTTCTTGCCAATCTAATGCCTTTTTTTGTTGGGGGTGGGGCGTGCCCGAGTCCTCTTGGCTGTGCCTCTGGCTACGCCATAGAACCATCATCCACCTACCGCCAGAGACTAAAGCGCACCTTGCTTCCAAAGCGAGACTGAAGCGCATCTTGCTGCGCAACTACTTGCACATGCCATTTACCAGGTCGCGGCGTAGTTGCATAGCTTCATGGAAGCTCTGTTTAACACTGACCATGCTGCCCGTTTGTGATAACCTTGACATTCTTATTTCAGTCTAAAATCGGTAGTCAGCAGTCCCTCCTCTAGGCATGCAGTCACTAACTGTTCATGGGGTTTGTTTTTCTGCCGTAGCAGCCCATCGTCTTATTCTGCTGAATGGTATATTATCACTTGTATTGGTCGTTTCACTCATATATCTGCGTTCTGGTTGGCGAGGCCGTGGGAACTGGCGTTGGCCGTGGCCGGCTGGTCGCGGTGGTTAGTCGCTGCGGGGAAATCCGTTACTGAACACCGACTGGCGATGGCTGCTTGTGGACTGGTAGTTTGTTGGCTATCATCCCGCAATTCTACCACATCCACCTCGTCGGTAGTATGCACGATATCAAGCTCGAGGTCAAACAATCTCACCGTTGTCCCATTGTTATGCAAATCTTATGCAAGGCTTGCAGTGCCCAATTGCGTCTACCCACCTTTCGGCTAATCTAAACCACTTGTCCGCCACCTAAAATCAGGTGATCGGGAGTGCCTCTTCTTCTTACCCGACGACTGCAAGAACCTTACGTCAAAACCAGAAAATATACAGTAAAGTCGCACACTCCCAGGTAAAAGATGAAAAAACAAAAACGGAAGGCTAGCTTCACGGAAAATCATTAGCATGGCCTTGTGGAGGCACTAGGCACCATTTATCGCCTACCCAGCCCAGCCGACCCTGACTGACGAAAATTGGAACAGACAGCCGCGTCTGATCCTGACCTCTGACCTGTGACCTCTGTTGGCCAGGTACGTGACCCAGCTCTCTGAGAACCCGCCCTTGGGCATGCTGCTGAATTTCGCGCCGCCCCTGGAAACCACTGTAAGTTTTCCAAAGGTCAGATCACGAGTGGGCACCTCACAGACGCACGCGTAAGGTCAACCGGAAGTGCAACCGGAAGTGCAACCGGAAGCTGATGCCTGTGTGGCTGGATGGTGACTGTTAGTACAGTTGGTTGTGCCTCCTGCACGTGGGGCCGTTCTACGCTGTGTTGTACTGAGCTGTGTTTTGTCTTGCCTTGTCTTGCCATGCTATTCCCGTGATACTGCATCGCTTTTCATCATCCAAATTGCTTCCTCATCTGTTGGTGAGCTGGATTGCCAAAGAACATAACGTTTACTTGGCATGTGTTTAGTTGTGTTTGTGTTGCAACCTTTTCATCGCCACATACATAACAACGAAAACCACTGAGTCATGGGTGTAGTATACTTGACAACAACCAGGATTATCGGCGCATAGGAGTGAACGATGTTAACCCAATTTGTGTATCCGGGGGACGAGTGGTCTAGGGGTAAGATGCTCGTCTCACAATCGAAAGGTTGTGGGTTCGAGTCTCACCTGTCGCTACTCTTCGCCCACGACCAATCGGCGTGAGAGATTGGCGACGCTACATGACTCAACGGTCGACGTGTCGTAAAACCAATAACCAACCAACCAATTTGTGTCTCCGGGTTTTCCTCTTTTTGTTCGCTGGTTTTCACATTTAGAACGCAGCATTCACTGCAGACATAGGGCATGCTTGTATTCACTGCAAACACGGGCTGCTTTTGTGTTCACTGGGAACCGATGTGGCTCTTCTGTGGCTCTTTTCGATAACCGTTAAACTAGACGACACCTTTTAACACTAGCATTCGATAGAAATCTTGAAAAATCGCTAGAATGGGTGTTGGCAGTTGCAGGGATAAGGGTGGGGACAGTTCAGTTCGCTTGGTCCGCGTTGTCGCATATATAATTTGCATACAAGCATGTGTGAATTAGGTAAGGCTAAATTAAAATATATCACATACAGCGTTAATGACTCAGAATGTTTGACATTTATGTCGATGGCGACATTGATGGCCCATCGCGGTGATCTGTGCACGAGTTATGGTGACATTTTCAGTGTGAGCCTCCACAATTACTACTTACCATGTCAGTCTAGTTGGCGTAGTGCACTCTGGCATCGGGCTATAAAACAGCCATGCGTCGGCCCCCCCCCCCCCACGTAATACATCATAGGTGATTCTTTACCTTTTCTTCGATGCTGCTAATGACATTGCCATTGCTAGTAGGAGAGCTTGACGTGTTCAATTATTTGCGTTATTTGCATACCTTGCATCTTGCAAAAATTGCAAATATTGCAAATTTTGCAAATCTTGCAAATCGTAGTTTCAAAATCACACCCATAATTGAAAATAACGTTCCATTTTAGGATGCGGAGAAACAAAACCGAACTTGTCTTTCTCAGCACATATAGTTTCACATTCCCCCGCCCTCCCCGACACCAATACAGCAGATCTCCGGGGCGGTGCGAAGGAGCGGCGGCAGCAGCTCTACTTCCCTCCAGTCCCATCCACCCTCCCCTGGCTCTGGCTTTGGCCGTGCGGTTGGCGTGCTCTGGCTTTGGCCGTCACTGGCAGCAGCGGCATTCCTCACCCTCCCCCCCCGTACCCGTGTATGCACTGACCCCTCCCCGGCCCTCGCCGCACGCGCCGCTTTGAATAACCGCACGGTGTCCGGCGGACATCGATTGCGACGTCGTAAATACTTGATGGAAGTCGCGGGGCGACTGCCATACCATGTCCTAGCGGACAGGGCACGTGCCGGCGTGTGTCCGGGCGGACAGGGTGCGTGACGGCGTATGTCCGACTGCTTTGTTGGCGGGCTCTGTTGTAGTTGGCGGGCTCTCTTCCTCTTCTATTGGCGGATTCAGAGGGGATGTACGGGGGGCGCGTGTTCCTCCGATTGAATAACGGTGCCCCGCTGGTCGAAAAATGTCAGCACGTTGGAAAAGAGCCAGCTTGAACGTCCTCGTCGACCCTGCGGGCATTTCCGGACCAGTGGCAATCCTCCAGAGGAATAGTGCTCCTGCACGAGTGCCTCCCTGGATAATAATTCATAGATCTACGAATGGTCTCTTTTGATGTTATCACCTGGTTCTAACTAATGTAGAAGGGTGAACATAAAGTTTTTCATCAGCCCTGCATTCCTGCAATACCTCGTCATAAAGTCATGGTCCAGGCTCAGGTCAAGGTCCAGGCCAAGGTCCAGGTCCACGCTGCCTTCGAGGCACGACGTTGAATGCTGAAAATATGTACGCTATGTGTGCATATTTGGTAGTGCGCCTACCTACCTATCTACCACCACCTATGGTACCTACCACCTACCACCTACGGTATCTACCACCACCTACCCATGAGCACTGGATGCATACCAATAGACGATAACTACAACAATTCACAACATTTAGACAATTGACAACAGGACATGCAAGAACGTCATCATCACCGTGAAAATAACATTTAGCAGCTCGTTGACAGCCGGGTAAGAGTTTCGACCACGTTTTGCTCTGTGGTGCGTGCAGAGGTGGTGTGTCATGAGGTTTGCAGTGTGCTATATATATTCTGTACATACAACGTGCAGCCTTGCATGGCCACCCTCCACCGCCGCCACCACGCCACCATGCCGTGCCAACATGTTATCATGCCGTGCCAACATGCCACCATGCCGTATCAACATGCCACCATGCCGTGTGAACATGTCATCATGCCGTGCCAACATGCCAACATGCCATGCCAACATGACATCCTGGCATGCCAACATGCCATCATGCCGTGCCAACATGCCAACATGCCGTGCCAACATGCCATCCTGCCATGCCATCATGCCGTGCCAACATGCCAACATGCCGTGCCAACATGCCATCCTGCCGTGCCAACATGACAACATGCCGTGCCAACATGCCATCATGCCGTGCTACCATGCCGTCATGCCGTGCCACCATGCCGTCATGCCGCGCTTCCGTCGGCATGATGGCAGCACGGGCCGGTGCCCGACAGACACTGTCTGCTACTGCTTGTTGCCTGTTTCATAAACGTTTTTACTACTTACTACTTACTACTCTGACGTAAGTTTTAATTTACTACTTACTACTTTACTCTGTTTCATAACAAAGTTGTACATTGTAAACAAGTCGTAGTAAGTTTTCGTCAGTAGTAAATGCGTCGAGTTGGATACGTGCGTCGCATTTGTCACGATGCAAACAAACAAGTTGCCATCAGGACTTCCTGAAAACATGATATTGACGTATTTTCTGCCATTGTAGGTACCAAATTGTTGGAAAATACCTGTATAAATCGTAATATTTTAAACAATGTAAAAGCAAATGTAATTGTACGGATTTTGTAAATGTAAATGTAGGCTAAAAGACAGTGTCAGCTCGGATCAATGAAGCAAACGTGAGCAAGCGTGAACATCAATGGCTAATTGCTATTTTCAGGCACCATTTTACTTGCTTGTGCCCAAAAAAATATCCCGGGGAGCTCAACACGAAAAAGCGTGTCATCCTGTTCACAAGTGGGTAGATTAGAGGTGGTGGCGGTGGGGGGCAGGGAGCGTGAGTGAAATGGGCGCAGGCCCCTGTTTTTGGGGGGAGTGGGTCTATGCTGTCTGGAAAACTTGTTAAACAGGAGGAGATATATATATATATATATATATATATATATATATATATATATATATATATATATATGTCTCCAAGGGGTCCTCATGTGTGTGTGAAGCGCACCCAAAGGCCAATAATGCTTCGTGACACGTTTGTGGAAAAGATTATGCAGCTTGAACCGGTACCACCGAAGACAGCCATAAAAATGAAGTATGGGCTGTACACCAATCAACTGACAAAGCAACTAGAAATTGTAGCATCCGTTCTACTTACAATTTGCTCTGGTATCAATAGTAGTGCTCCTTGTTGCACACAGAAGATAACGCGGCCTTCATTATGGAAGCCAAATGACCGCCGCCAACAAGAAGCATCACGGAAATATTCCCTCAGCTCACGTCAAACACCGCCTGGGTTGTTGACATATCCCGTTAGAACGTGAATCAGACAGATACTGATATTGACAGCGCCCGTTAATTCTTGGACATCCCACCTACTATACATTGACTTCAACGGCTTGATCACTTCGACCGGTTCACTGTAACTGACTGTGACTGCGGTAACTGCAAGAAAGTGCGCGAGCGGGGAAAAAACGAGCGTTGCGCGTGACCGCTGCGACATGGCCGCTAACTGATTGTTGTAACATCAGCTGATCGACTGAGTGAAATAGCCCCATGAAGCTTCCTCAGGGCCATTTGGACCAGGGGTGGATACAGGGACACTTGGAGCATGTGCCCACGCCCTTGGCGGTCTCTCCGGACGGGAAAGCGTCCCGTACCCTTAGCGAATTTATCTGCCAAAGGTATCTCTTTCAGAGGAAAAGGGGTCCTTTTGAGACGAAAAGGCGCCCCTCGGTATGCCTGAGTTCATCCTTCCCGCTCGGCGAATTTTCCGCCAAAAGCGCCCTTCCGAGAAAATGTGCATCCCATCAGCTAACCCACGGAGAGTCAGGAGCTAATCTATCACCATGAATACAAACTACTTGCCTTTCATTTGACAAAAACAGCAGTATAAGCTCTTACCGAAATGGCTCTGGCAGATCCAGGTTCATGTTCATGCGTGGCCTGAATCTCCGTGGCCTTCGTCACCTCCTATTTTAAACATCCATGCTTAATAGTCAGCTTTTTTTTAAATGTCCATACTGCTCAGATAGAACCGCTTGACAGAGAATGACTTGACAGAGTCTCTCTCTCTCAAATGGAATCATTTGATAATCTCAGATTCGAGAAACATTTACCACGTATGGGGCAGAGTAAACTTTGGTCGTAAGTTCTGCTTCACTTTTACTACAAGTTGTAGTTGTAGTTGTAAGTAGTAACTTTTATGAAACAGCCTGCCTGAATTTAGCCCAGGATGGTAGTAAGTAGTAAGTAGTAAGTAGTAAACTTGAAGTAGTAAATTAAGATTGTAGATTTTGTTTTATGAAACATAATTTTACTACTTACTACTTACTACTTACTACTTACACCGAAATTTTGCTTTATGGAACAGGCTAATAGTGTGCAGCTGGCTGATAGAGGTGTTGTCTTGTGTTGTGATTTAATGCTGGCGAGACAAACTTGGCCTGCTCGGAATCGAGCAGAACGCACTGAAGTACATCCTGTTGGCCAGACGTGCTGAGAAAACTGTATGTTTCCGACACCCCCAGAGACTGGGGTCGTTATGCGGGCGACTTGCCTCCTTCGAAATATATACACACATTTATATAAATATATATATATATATATATATATATATATATATATATATATATATATATTAAAATATATATATATATATATATATATATATATATATATATATATATATATATATATATATATGTATATATAGTCAGTCATAGTCGTAAACCTATTGAGTTCTCCATATTCATGGCTTTTCAGCACTCGCGTCAATACATGGTTCAATGATAAAATATATATACCCCGACGGCAAACGTATGTATGTGGGGTGGGGGGGGTTGACAAGGTGAAGCGTCCCACTGGAATTGAGTGCACTTATGATGGGACGGTTGGATGCAGGACGAATAATGTAGTATATGGCATATGGTGCGCGAAATGCAGCTCAATTATTTATGTTGGCGAAACAGGAGGAACTTTATATACCCGCATATCAAATAATATATCAAGTATTCGAAAACGGTACAGCACTCCCGTTGCAGTTCATTCTATTAATTGTGTATGCAGAGGATGGTCATTCTATTGAAGACATGTGGGTAGTGGGTCTGGAAAGAGTGTGGCAAAATGCAACGCAGTATAGACGCATTAGGGAACAGAGATGGATATGGCTTCTACGCACGGATGATAACCAGGGTGGAGAGAACACAAAAAACGATAACCTGATTTCTGTGAAATGGTGACATGATAACCTGTGTTGTGGAATGGCGATGTACAGCGTGTATGTACCATCGAGTGTGAAATGTATGTGTCCAGAGGAAGGAGGAAGTGTGAAAGTTTTTGCCGGTGATCTTTGAAGATCTAAGTAATTATTTGACGTTAATGCGGTGTGACGTGCTTTCAAACTGACGAAGGTTTGAAATAAAGATAAACGTCTTGAAAAGGTGATGTTAATATATATATATATATATATATATATATATATATATATATATATATATATATATATATATATATATATATATATATATATATATATATATATATATATATATATATATATATATATATATATATATATATATATATATATATATATATATATATATATATATATATATATATATATATATATATATATATATATATATATATATCTATATATATATATATATATATATATACCTATGTATTTATATACATTTCATAAGGCATATTGATAATTGCCTTTCAACAACATACCTTATGCTATTAATTCACTACACAAGAAAGTAGAAGTACAATGGAATTATCTCCTCCCAAGGAGATGTCGCCTGTTTCAGGCTTATTTGGGTGTTTAGATCTCAAGCTTGTTTGGTAACCATTTTTTATATTTCGAGAGGCGTGCATACCCAGCTGCTTCCATGGCATATTGTTGGTGTTTGTGGGCGCTTCTCGTGGTACTTGGTAGGTCATTGTGTCGCTGGAGCTTGGTACAAGGTCACTGAGTCACTTGAGCTTGGTACAAGATCACTGCGCCACTGGAACTTGGTACAAAGTCATTGCGTCACCGGAATTTGATGCAAGGTCACTGCGTCACTTGGAGCTTTGTACACGGTCACTGTGTCACTGGAGCTTGGCACAAGTTCACTGAATCACCGGAGCTTGGCACAAGGTCGCTGCGTCACTGGAACTTGGTACAAGGTCACTGTGTTGCTTGGTCGCTGTGCGTGGTCGGATAAATTCTCGCTTCTCGGCCAATGTGTTTGTAGCTGCAAAGGCTTTACGCTGGCTAAACGGTGACTTAACGGTGACTAAAGGCTTAACTTAAAATGGTGACTAAGCGTACGTTCGCATGATGTAATACACGTAAGAGTGGATACATACATAAATACATTTCCATTCAAGGTACAGGATGAGTGAGCATTCACTGCATAGGATGGGCACCAACGTCATCTCTGGCTGAAGCGTAGAGTTTTCCTTTTCGTAAGCACCTTATTTTGACGTTACACTGGACAAAATCGCACACTTAGTCGCATCGTGGCGATTATCTCGTCGCACGTGCCCACGACGTCGCCCGGCAGAACATGGCATATGTGGCAGAGGGGATGAGGCATGCTGAGGCAGAGTGGTGAGTTCTTCATTCCCATTTCCACCTTTTCGTATTTGTAATTTTTAAAGTCAAACACATTAACCTACTATGTCATTATCGATCGCCATCATTTATCGTCAGACAGATTATCTTTCGCCAGAGAGATCATTTATCGCCAGATAAATCGTTCATTGCCAGACAGATTGTTTATCGCCAGAGATATTATTTATCGCCAGAGATCATTTATCGCCAGAGGGATCATTACTTATCGCGGCGGTTGTTAGCCACACAGTCATATGCGTGCTATATTATGCGGCTGTCGCTTCCTCCATTCTGCTCCTCCTCTGTTCAATTCGGCAAATATCGTTGTGATTGCCTATCGCTCCACGAAGAAGACTGGATGTCCTGGATGAAGACTGGATGTCCTGGATGAAGACTGGATGTCCTGGATGAAGACTGGATGTCCTGGATGAAGACTGGATGTCCTGGATGAAGACTGGATGTCCTGGATGAAGACTGGATGTCCTGGATGAAGACTGGATGTCCTGGATGAAGACTGGATGTCCTGGATGAAGACTGGATGTCCTGGATGAAGACTGGATGTCCTGGATGAAGACTGGATGTCCTGGATGAAGACTGGATGTCCTGGATGAAGACTGGATGTCCTGGATGAAGACTGGATGTCCTGGATGAAGACTGGATGTCCTGGATGAAGACTGGATGTCCTGATGAAGACTGGATGTCCTGGATGAAACTGATGTCCTGGATGAAGACTGTATGTCCTGATGAAACTGGATGTCCTGGATGAAGACTGGATGTCCTGGATGAAGACTGATGTCCTGGATGAAGACTGATGTCCTGGATGAAGACTGGATGTCCTGGAGAAACATGTCCTGGATGAAGACTGGATGTCCTGGATGAAGACTGGATGTCCTGAGAAGACTGGATGTCCTGGATGAAGACTGGATGTCCTGTGAAAGACTGATGTCCTGGATGAAGACTGGATGTCCTGGATGAAACTGATGTCCTGGATGAAGACTGATGTCCTGGATGAAACTGATGTCCTGGATGAAGACTGATGTCCTGGATGAAGACTGATGTCCTGGATGAAGACTGGGACGTTCCTGATGAAGACTGGATGTCCTGGATGAAGACTGATGTCCTGGATGAAGACTGGATGTCCTGGATGAAGACTGGATGTCCTGGATGAAGACTGATGCCTGGATGAAGACTGGATGTCCTGGATGAAGACTGGATGTCCTGGATGAAGACTGATGTCCTGGATGAAGACTGGATGTCCTGGATGAAGACTGGATGTCCTGGATGAAGACTGGATGTCCTGGATGAAGACTGGATGTCCTGGATGAAGACTGGATGTCCTGGATGAAGACTGGATGTCCTGGATGAAGACTGGATGTCCTGGATGAAGACTGGATGTCCTGGATGAAGACTGGATGTCCTGGATGAAGACTGGATGTCCTGGATGAAGACTGGATGTCCTGGATGAAGACTGGATGTCCTGGATGAAACTGGATGTCCTGGATGAAGACTGGATGTCCTGAGAAGACTGATGTCCTGGATGAAGACTGATGTCCTGGATGAAGACTGATGTCCTGGATGAAGACTGATGTCCTGGATGAAGACTGGATGTCCTGGATGAAACTGGATGTCCTGGATGAAGACTGGATGTCCTGGATGAAGACTGATGTCCTGGATGAAACTGGATGTCCTGGAGAAACGGATGTCCTGAGAAGACTGGATGTCCTGGATGAAGACGATGTCCTGGAGAAGACGATGTCCGGAGAAGCGGACCGCGGCCCGAGAAACTGGATGCCTGGAGAAGACTGATGTCCGGAGAAGACTGGATTCCGGACGATGTCCGAAGACCCGGACTCCGACGTTCCGAACGGACCGGGCTGGATGTCCTAGATGAAGACTGGATGTCCTGGATGAAGACTGGATGTCCTGGAAGAAGACTGGATGTCCTGGAAGAAGACTGGATGTCCTAGATGCTTTTTTGCCGGTTGCCAAACTGAAGTGTACGAGCACGACTAATGAATAACAACGGCCGTACACACGACAGGCAGTTAGATATTGTGGCTTAGGGGCGCATCGACTGCACAGGTCATGTAGCGCCCGCAACTCAGTCATTTAAACATAAAAGCGAGTGAACGTCAGTTCGGATAACGAGTTATAAGACATCAAATCTGTTCATGATACAACTGGTGCTAGCCATGTCTGCAGCAGCATGTTAATAACCGGTGTAAATCACGGAAAACCCAACTTTCAAGAGAAATTCAAAAAGCTCTCCTGATTGAACAATGTCCGACTCATCCTCTAATACTTCCCGAAGCGAGACAGAGGTACGTCCAAAGACACACGTGACAGGCAACCGGCGCCGCAGGTTCGAACAGTTGAAACGTGATCGAAGGAAACTTAACTTAAGGAAACTTAACTTAAGGAAACTTAACTTAAGGAAACTTAACTTAAGGAAACTTAACTTAAGGAAACTTAACTTAAGGAAACTTAACTTAAGGAAACTTAACTTAAGGAAACTTAACTTAAGGAAACTTAACTTAAGGAAACTTAACTTAAGGAAACTTAACTTAAGGAAACTTAACTTAAGGAAACTTAACTTAAGGAAACTTAACTTAACCGTTGTATTGTAGTGAACTGCAACAGTGGAAATCGGCTCAACGTCATCATTCCCAGCTGCTGCCGATCACAATTCTGCTCTCGATTGTTGCCAAAGGCACAACATTGGCGACGATGTCCATGTTAGGGTTTACGGAAGTCCGTTTCTAACATCCGTCCTTTCTGGTATTGACGCAGGATCGATTTTAAAACAAACGCTACTATTGTCAAACTGAAGCTGGGCTGAAGCTTCTTTCCCCTTTGCCTACCACTACTTTTAGCACATTGCAATAACTTAGAGTTTAGCTGGGATTAATCTAACACACACACATAAATATATATTTTTTAGCTCCCAAGACATAGGGTGACGAATAGCCGGTATGAAGTCAGATTTCATACATAAAAAAACGTATCGTGCCATGCATCACGCAAACCTTACATTGGCACTTGTGAGAAGATGCGCATATATAATCACCATGACATTGACTGCATTCCGTTGAAGATCCGGGCCTCAAATAATGTCGATTAAGCTGCTAAAGCCCTCACCGGATGCACATCGGATTATCGGATCAAGAGCCAGCGAATTCTACCGCATATTGTGAAGCCTTCCTCCGGCAACCGTGACGTACCGATCTGTGCAATGGCAGTACTACAGCAGTACTTGTCAGACTGATACTACTGGTGCTACTGGTGGTACTGGTGGTACTGGTGGTTCTGGTGGTTCTGGTGGTTCTGGTTGTTCTGGTTGTTCTGGTGGTTCTGGTTGTTCTGGTTGTTCTGGTTGTTCTGGTTGTTCTGGTTGTTCTGGTTGTTCTGGTTGTTCTGGGGTTCTGGTGATTCTGGTTGTTCTAGTTGTTCTGGTGGTTCTGGTGGTTCTGGTTCTTCTGGTTGTTCTGATGGTTCTTGTGGTTTTGTGGTTCTGGTGGTTCTGGTGGTTATGGTTGTTCTCGTTGTTCTGGTTGTTCTGGTAGTTCTGGTCGTTTCGGTGGTTTTGGTGGACTTGGTGGGTTTGGTGGACTTTGTGGACTTTGGGATTTGGTGGATTCTGGTGGATTTGGTGGTTCTGGTGGTTCTGGTGGGTTTGGTGGTTCTGTTGGTTCTGACGGTTCTACGATATTGTGCAGGGCCATTATCGTAAACACCGGATGGCCGGACGGATGACCAGAAACAAAACAAAATTCCCCAAACAGGGATACAGCTCGGGGATCAGTGGCACTGTTGTTCTTGAATATTGCGCAGTTGGTGTCGTGGAAGGAGCAAATTGGCGTTGTTAAACACGCGAATTGGCTCTGCGAAGTGAGCTAAATAATGCAAGTTGGGAAGCGTCCGTGTTGCAAATCAGCTTATTGCTGCTGTCGCGTTACATGGAATGCTGACGAGGGAATTGTTGCCCATCGCATCCACAGATGAAAAGGGAATTGTTGCACATCGCATCCACTGGTGAAGAGGGAATTGTTGCCCATCGCACCCACTGGTGAAGAGGGAATTGTTGCCCATCGCACCCACTGGTGAAGAGGGAATTGTTGCCAATCGCACCCACTGGTGAAGAGGGAATTGTTGCCCATCGCACCCACTGGTGAAGAGGGAATTGTTGCGTCACGTTGGTCTCGGTCCCGGGTCGCTGTTCTGCCCGTGACATGCATTCGACATGATCTGACCTGCTTTGTGAACCCGCCCCGTGCCCCATTGTCATGTTGCTGCCCGACCTGCCTGTGATCTCGCAAGCACCCGACCTGACCTGGCTGCGATCTGACCCGCACCCGCACCTGACCTGACCTGACCTGACCCGACCCGGCAGGGACAGCGCGGCACGTTCGCGCTCAGTGTGGTCGGCGATCTGGGCTCCAAGTGCTTCGAGGTGGTTCCCACCATCCTCAAGGGCGACGCCTCCTTCGACATCCGCGTCAAGAACAACCAGCTGCTGGACTTCGAGAAGCTCATCCGTCCGGACATCAAATTCCGAGTACGTTGTGACGGTGGCAACGTTGTGACGGTGCCAACGTTGTGACGGTGGTAACGTTGTGACGGTGGAAACGTTGTGACGGTGGCAACGTTGTGACGGTGGCAACGTTGTGACGGTGGCAACGCCGGGCGAGATCAGACAAGGTCGGCGGCTCAATACCGAGATAGCAAGTGTGCAAGGGTTGAGACGTTCCCCGCTGGGACAAGACTGCGATTGTCGTCTTAGCGTGCCGGCCAAACATTGTCTTGCACTGGACTGCTACGTAAAGCACAATGGCATCGTTTCCCTTGGATTGAATAATACATAGCACGCCTGCTTGCGTAGTAGTTCCAACCACAAGTCTAACGGTTGCGAGCGGAGATAATCTCTTCTTCGCGTGAGCGCCGGCGGGGAGCCCTCTTAATCTATCTTCAGCTCATGCAAGATGCGTCTGCTCTCGTCCATTCCCCTCTCCCTCACTCTCTATCCACCCCTCCCCACATCTCTCCACCTCTTTCCCTCTTTGTCCCTCTTTTTACCTCTTTCTCCCTCTTTCTCCATTTCTCTCTCTCTCTCTCTCTCCATGTCTTTCCATCTCTCTCTGTCTCTCCATCTTTCTGAAACTCTTTCAATCTCTCTCCATCTCTCTGTCTTTCTCTCCTTCCTCTCTCTCGCTCTCTCTCTCTCTCTCTCTCTCTCTCTCTCTCTCTCTCTCTCTCTCTCTCTCTCTCTCTCTCTCTCTCTCTCTCTCTCTCTCTCTCTCTCTCTCTCTCTCTCTCTCTCTCTCTCTCTCTCTCTCTCTCTCTCTCTCTCTCTCTCTCTCTCTCTCTCTCTCTCTCTCTCTCTCTCTCTCTCTCTCTCTCTCTCTCTCTCTCTAACTCTCCCTCTAACTCTCTCTCTAACTCTCTCTCTCTCTAACTCTCTCTCCCCCGCACCGCCTAGTGTCACCTACTCTCCAGGCCAGGGCGGGTGATTCCAGGAGGTGCAGCCGTCTGGTCTGACATGAGTCGCCCATTCCCCAGATCAGGGCGGAGGAGGTACAGCCGTCCGGCCGGTCAGGTCGACCGCTGGTCAGTTACACCAACGTCACCGTCACCGTCGTCGACCAGAACGACAAGTCGCCCGTGTTCGACAAGGAGGTGTACGAGGCCGCGTTCAGAGAGGACATTGCACGAGACACGCCCATACTGAAGGTGGGCGATCGGCGATGGGCGATGGGCGATGGGCGATGGGCGATGGGCGATTGACGATGGACGATGGACGATGGACGATGGACGATGGACGATGGACGATGGACGATGGACGATGGACGATGGACGATGGACGATGGACGATGGACGATGGACGATGGACGATGGACGATGGACGATGTACGATGGACGATGGACGATGGACATGGACGATGGACGATGGCGATGGACGATGGACGATGGACGATGGACGATGGACGATGGACGATGGACGATGGACGATGGACGATGGACGATGGACGATGGACGATGGACGATGGACGATGGACGATGGACGATGGACGATGGACGATGGACGATGGACGATGGACGATGGACGATGGACGATGGACGATGGACGATGGACGATGGACGATGGACGATGGACGATGGACGATGGACGATGGACGATGGACGATGGACGATGGACGATGGACGATGGACGATGGACGATGGACGATGGACGATGGACGATGGACGATGGACGATGGACGATGGACGATGGACGATGGACGATGGACGATGGACGATGGACGATGGACGATGGACGATGGACGATGGACGATGGACGATGGACGATGGACGATGGACGATGGACGATGGACGATGGACGATGGACGATGGACGATGGACGATGGACGATGGACGATGGACGATGGACGATGGACGATGGACGATGGACGATGGACGATGGGCGATGGGCGATGGGCGATGGGCGATGGGCGATGGGCGATGGGCGGTGGGCGATGGGCGATGGGCGATGGGTGATGGGCGATGGGCGATGCGCGACTATCGTCTTAGCCTTGTTAGTCACCATCTTAACCCGATGATCCCAGTTTTGTTTTACCCCCTCTCCGCCTTCCCATATTTCTTCCGTTTCATTTTTCCTTCGTTATTCATGTTTCATTTTCCCTGGCGCAGCCGTCCGGTGATGAGTGTTCGTTTGTTTGTCCTTTCCACCGTTATTCTCCGTATTATTCCCATCATTGTGTGTTTGTTCGTTTGTATTCATATTTCGTTACCTAGTCTCTGCTGCCTTACCATTTCCCTGACTACCATTCGCTCGTCCCACGTGACTTGCTTCCTCCGTCATGACATCCACGTGGCTTTGGTATATGGCTTTGGTATATGTGGCTTTGGTATATTGTACCAATACGAATGGAGGCTGGCAACAATGCTCGCGTGGCTCAATGTTGTGGCATTGCCATGGGCGCAGCAGCATTACCAAGTTGGTGGGGCCGGGGGGGGGGGGCAGATCCATATCGGGCGACATGACCGGACGCAAGGAGTAGTCGCCACCCCGAACCCCACCCCCACTCATTGACTGGTGCGAGGTGCGCTTCGGGAACGAAATGACGGCCATTAACTGAACTGCGAGCACCAATCACTTGGAAATGAGGGCGTCATATTGGCCGCTTTCCACAGCAGTCTAGTAACTCCGCTCAAATAAAACTAACTTCGGCGTAGATCTGCTTATTTGAAGTGGAAAAATATTATTCGGCAATTTTGGTCATTGCTTTCTTTGGAGAAACCACACACAGTGGGGAAGCGGCAGCTACTATTCCCCCCTCCACCCCCCCCCCCACCCCACCGCGGAACATGAAGGAGCCCGACCCCTGCTCTCTCCCTACCCATTAGCATGGCAATGCAGTCGAACAACAAGCGTGTCGTTCCCGGCACGTGGTATCGCAGGCACTGCGGCTGCGTCGTTTTCTGTCGCCATGGCAACACCAGCGTCGCAGTTTGTGACAACTGTACTGACGACGCTCCACCAATTGCTGCCACTTCAGCCGAGAACGACAGGTTCGGCTCCACAGTGACGTCATATTCCTGTTGATGACGTCATATTGCTGTTGGCGTCAACACCACGACTGATGGCGCTGCGTCCGCCATCCGCCGTGACGTCCGTAGGCGGGGCGCGGGGCGAAGGACTCCACTCATCGGTGCCAATACTCCGTGGCTCTGACGGATCCGTCGCGCTTCCATATGCTGCCAAATGACGGACGTCAAGGACAATGGGGAGTGTGCCCCATTGTCCCCATTGTCCTTGATGGGGCGTGTGCCCCATTGTCAAGGACCTGTGCTCCAGCACGCGTGACGCATCTATGTGTTCACTGCTACTGCAATTTTTTTTGGAAAGCTAAAGATAAGTACAACAGCTCTGCCCCCGACAGCACATACGTGGGTCAACAGCAACAGCACAAGTGTGTCAACGGCACACAAGTGGGTCAACGGCACACAAGTGTGTCAACGGCACACAAGTGGGTCAACGGCACACAAGTGGGTCAACATCAACAGCACAAATGTGTCAACGGCACACAAGTGGGTCAACGGCACACAAGTGTGTCAACGGCACACAAGTGGGTCATCGGCACACAAGTGGGTCAACGGCACACAAGTGGGTCAACATCAACAGCACAAATGTGTCAACGGCACACAAGTGGGTCAACAGCAACAGCACAAATGTGTCAACGGCACACAAGTGGGTCAACGGCAACAGCACAAGTGGGTCAACGGCACACAAGTGGGTCAACGGCATACAAGTGGGTCAACGGCACACAAGTGGGTCAACGGCACACAAGTGGGTCAACGGCAACAGCACAAGTGGGTCAACGGCACATAAGGCTAGGGTCAACGACAACAGCACAAGTGGGTCAACGGCACATAAGTGGGTCAACGGCAACAGCACAAATGTGTCAACGGCACACAAGTGGGTCAACGGCAACAGCACAAGTGGGTCAAAGGCACACAAGTTGGTTAACGGCACACAAGTGGGCCCTCGACGGCGGCCGTCGGCAGCCGACGACGGAAGTGGACGAGATCCTTGGCGAAGACTGTGTCGTAATCCGTGCCATCGTGACGCCGCTTGTGATGGACTGTCCCGTGACCTGTGCGGCCGGCCACCGTGAGGTAACACCGCTGACCTGAGGATGTCGGGTCAGTGGGCGTGAAGACCGACCACGGCAGGACTCCATGCCTGATGCCGGGCCGTCGCTGGATGTTTTAGGCGGACTGAAGCTGACAAATACTACGTGTGGATTAGTTGGTGATAATGCTGCTTGCGAGCTTGGTGTGTTTAAGGCGACCACGACACGACACGACACGTCACGACACGACACGACACGGTATATATTACGCGACACAACAGGTCACGACACGACACGACACGAAATGACACGACACGACATATGCTGCACGACACGACACGACACGACACGACACGACACGACACGACACGACACGTCACGTCACGGCATATCCGATACGATACAACACGACACGTCACACCACGTCGTGCCCTCGCGATGTTTTGAAAGCATACATTCGCCCCACAAATATTTCGGTTCAATGATTTGTTTTTGATGTGTGTTCCTCAGACTCGACAAGTAAAATACGTTCTAACAAATTCGATACTTTCGCCTTGATTTCGCAAGCAACTACTTCCACATCCATGGGGTGGATGCAGGCGAAGTGAGTGCAAGTGGCAAACAGACATGGATGTGAACGGTTAGATGGTTCGAATTCTACGACCACTGTTCCGCCTATATTTTCATCTTTGCCGAGAGTGATACAAACCTGGTTGTAGGCGGCGCAATCAATAACGGAGACAGAACAGCTTCTCCGCCCAGGATTGTCGTTTTTCTGAAAATAATGAAAGATGGGATCTTGAATAATGCATAACAATAATATAAATACTTTAAAATGGATCTTCATTGCAGTGATAACATCTTTCCAACATCGGATTTGATCTGATCCTCGTGTCATATAATCGCATCAATTAAATCAGATGTGAGCCCGCACTAATCGGTGTCCCAATACTTAATCGTGCCTGATGTCACAGGGGTAGCTGGTGTGTCCTGAAAAAAATTAGAGTGGCACCCTTCCCGTTCAAAGGCAACCAACAAAGTACTCAGTGAAATCACTCTAAGAGTATCGGGGTGAAGCAAGAAAAAACACGCAAGTTTTCAGCCGAAGTTTGAATTGCCATCGTTCCGCCTTCCTCTGCCGAGTCAATCCTTGGGTAGCGAGTTGCCGCCGTTTCGTACTTCTCCGAGGCCAGTTGGTGACATATGTGGTACAGTTGCTGACATATGTGGTACAGTTCGGTGACATATGAGGTTAAGTTGTTGACATATGTGGTACAGTCGGTGACATGTGGTTGATGACATATGTGGTACAGTTGTTGACACATGTGGTACAGTTGTTGACATATGTGGTACAGTTGGTGACATATGTGGTACAGTCGGTGACATGTGGTTGGTGGCATATGTGGTACAGTTGCTGACATATGTGGTACAGTTGTTGACATATGTGGTACAGTTGGTGACATATGAGGTACAGTTGGTAACATATGTAGTACAGTTGGTAACATATGTGGTACAGTTGGTAACATATGAGGAACAAGTATGGTGACATATGTGATACACATTTAGTCGCTTAGATCGGCCACGGCCGCTTAGACGCTAGAAAACATCGCTTAAGATTATTGATGTCCTTGACTCAGAAGTAACTACAGTAGCAGGGAATGCTTGACGCGATAGCAGTGGGTGGTGCTAATCAGCGAAGTGTGCCCGCTGTTCTACTTACTTTTGACATGCCCGTCCAATGCTAAAATATGCACCACACAATTCGAGTCGGAAAGATCAGAATGTCCCCTCCATTCCCCCGATAACCAAATTGTTCTTTCAATTGTGCAGGCAGAATAATTTTCTACTGTCAGCCAACCTTAATTTTGTAACTAGCCTTGATGAACCAACCCAATCGTGTTCATAGCTCGGCACCCTGGGAAGTCACTCGTAGAGACGTGTACACAATTGGACAACTGAATTGTACACTGGACGTGTACACAATTACACAACTCTTATAAATATATACTTCTCTATTGTACTCTATTCTACTATATTCTACTCTATTATACTCTATTCTTCTCTATTTTACTCTATTCTACTCTATTATACTATATTCTACTCTATTCTACTCTATTCTACTCTATTTGACTACATTGTTTCTTTTCTGCTCTATTCTACTATATTCTACTCAAGTCTACTCAATTCTACTCTTAATATTATACTATTCAGTTGATATTCACCATACACCCGTAACATTAAAAGCATGGGCCGACACGCAGGGATGAGCCCACATCAAACAGCCGTCTCCAGCAACTTGTCGCTGCGACTGCAGATCTCTTTTCCTGAAATTACAGCACGCCACCCACACGCCACAATCAAGCATGCATAGATTGCAGTGAAACCCCGTAGATCACGACCGTAGATCACGATCGAGCCCGATGGATTACGGTGGAACCTCCACAACTCGAATCAGGCCCACATATTAACATGGAACACATAGAACAGAATGAAGGCCTATCGATCAAAGTAGGCTAGTAGGTTATACATAGTAGGTCACGATGGAACATCTAGTTACAGGTCACATCCTACGCCTCCTAAATCACAGCATAGTCTGATAGATTACTTAGAGTGCGTGTACCACAGCAGTATATCATATACTGTTCATTTCCCAGGTGATCACGCAGTTCATACATCACGGTTCAGTCCATGGATTACAGTGGAACCCACATGCACTTCACAGTGAAGTGCATAGGCGACAATAAATCACACGTATGACAACTGAGCCATTCAGAAACTACGCCCGAGTTCGTCACAGTTCACAACCGAGCCGCATCGACCGCGACACCTGACACAAAACCGTGGCGGTGTTGTGCGCAATTGAACTCTATAATAACCTCTATAATAGTTAAATATCAAGGTCAATGTTGCCCGCACTGACGCGTATTCGATGCGGCGCGGCTCGTTTGTGGCGCAGCACGGCTCGTTTGTGGCGCAGCACGGCTCGTTTGTGGCGCAGCACGGCTCGTTTGTGGCGCAGCACGGCTCGTTTGTGGCGCGGCGCGGCTAGTTTGTGGCGCGGCGCGGCGCGGCGCGCGTCTCATCGGCGGCGCGCGGACGAAGAGCGCGCCACTCGGCTGGCGCGCGTTGGCGCGGCGCGCCGCAAACGTCCCGTCGTGACGAGGGCGCCGCACGCCATCCGGCCATCTGGCGCCGTCGCCGGACCGGCCGGTGACGTCATCATGTTTGTGTTTGGCGCCGTGCGGACGCGCCGGCGGGACTGGGAATGGGTGTCACGTGACGCTTCGTCTGCAGATAACCACGGCGCGACGGGACCGGCAGCGGGTGTCACGTGACGCTCCGACCGCGGCCGATCGCGGAGGACGGTGCGGCGGTCCATGGAGCTATGATGGTGATGATGGTGATGATGGTGATGATGGTGATGATGGTGGTGATGGGGATGATGGTGATGGTGATGAGGGTGATGAGGGTGATGATGGTGGTGATGGTGATGGTGATGGTGTGGTGTGGTGATAGTGATAGTGATGATGGCGACGATGGTGATGATGATGGTGACGATGGTGATGATGATGGTGATGATGGTGGTGATGGTGATGATGGTGATGGTGATGGTGATGGTGATGGTGATGGTGATGGCGATGGTGATGATGCTATGCGGAGCATTGCCAGAGGCCAGCAGTGGCGCTGTAATTGCTGTGCCGACATTGACCAGGGCTGGTGTCGGCGAACTCCACAAACCGGCGTCACAGAGGTCATCTGTCAGGTCACATACGTCGTCCGGCACGTCACACAGGTCATCTAGCAGACCTGGTTCGCCTCATACCACTTCGGTGTGGGGGGGGGGGGGGGGGGGGGGGGGAGGGGGGGGGGGGGGGGGAGGGGTGCGTGACGGCGCCTCCAGCTGCTCGTTAGCGGAGCAGGCGAGCGGGCCGGACCGTCATGCAATATTCAGCCGCCATGTCGCTTTAGGGTCATCACGCGCTGTGTTGTTGTCGCACCGGCAACGTCTGTGGCATCAGAGCGAACGCTATGTGTGCACACTAAATGCCTGCGATGCGGGCCGTGGCCTTGCGATGATAAAGTCAACACCAAAGGCTATGTTTTACGTGAACAAGTTACATTGAACAGGTGTGGCAAGACGTCTATGCTTTCTACCATCAAGTCACCGATGTTCAGTGCACTTCCACAAGCGTTGGGCGAACCTACTGGGCAGTGTTCTTGCGCAGGTTCTGAATAATAGCTTGTCCTGAAATTGCCAGGACATTGCCACCAACCGCACAGCTACCGCAGCAATGGAGGCATCGCACGCTAGCCTTATTGATTTGAGCCTCTGAAATCTGACCCAGGAGTATCTCGGCAGAGGCATCGGGACAAAGAAGAAAAGTTGTGTCGATAGTTCACGGCAAATCGTCACCAAGGAGTTGAGGAAGACAATCGTCAACCCTTCCTTGCCGAGTGCATTTCGTCAATCTTGCCCTTCGAGCGGCTAGCTGGGGAAGGAAACGCATTCCCTTGCCATATCGTCCCTAAATTTCGTGACATTGATGCATAGCCGAAAAACACAAACCAGCGTATCGTATATCACAAGACAACAATTCCAGTGGTACAATGTCTTCAGCAAACCAATGATCCTCCAACGTAAGCCAACGATCAACATTTCCCAACACATCGCGCGGCACGCGCTGAACGATGACATCCACCTCCTCGGAGAAGAAGTACAATGTTGTGTTTTGGTGACATTGAACCGGGCGGTAGGGTCGCGACATCCTCCTCCCCGGAGCAGGAAGACAATGTGGTGTCTTGGTGATATTGAACCGGGCTGTAGAGTGGTGATGTGATGTCCATCTCCCCGGAGAAGGAAGACGATGGCGTGCTTTGGTGATATTGAACTAAGAGGTAGGGTGGTTACATCCACCTCTTTGAGAAAGGAATACAATGACGTGTGTTGGTGATATTGAACCGGGCCGTAGAGTAATGACCGTAGGGGAGAGAAACCGGGCCGTAGGGGAGAGAATGTGGGCTGGCTGTAGATCAGCGCGCATTGAACTTGGGTACCGGACCGGAAGCGGATCCATCGGACGTGGATCCATCCATCCATTCATCCATCCATCCATCCATCCATCCATCCATCCATCCATCCATCCATCCATCCATCCATCCATCCATCCATCCATCCATCCATCCATCCATAAGACCTGGATCCATACATCCATCTTCATCCATCCATAAGACCTGGATCCATACATCTATCGATATATACATAAATTTATCGGACCGCGATGCTTGTGGTTGCCAGGTCTCTGATATTTCCCTGGATCACACACATTGCAATACGATCATATCCTTACACCAGACATAATAGCATACATCACATACATACTAGCTATGACGCCATATCCAAAGGAGTGATCGGTGCAGAAGCTTTATATGACGAGCAACGAGATTCATTCTGACGTCCTTCACTCTTAAAAACCCAGTCATAAACTTGGAACAAGATTCTGGTGCGCGCAGACTCCGCCTGCATAATTGCTGTCAGCTCTGGCCCCTTCGACCGTTCTTCAGCAGATTCATTACCTGAATGAAACATTTGTCGGATATTTAATGCTCAATAAAAGGGACGTATGCATCATTACACAGGATGTTCTTTTATATGCTGCGGTAATCTGGTGAGTGAAACGCTGCTTAACATTGAAATGCGTCTGACGCTGCGCTACAATTAGTCTGACTTCTGCTGCCGGCATAGATCATAACATATGCAGCCTAATTTTTAAACCTTGGCTTTACCGTGGCCTGCTCTTCACATAAATATTGATTTATCAAGCTGGGCAGTGCCGAACCGTGTCCTTAGCCCAAACCAGCATGACCATAACTTGGGCTTTATCTGGGCTGGAAATGACGTGGACTTCATTACGAGCGTACCTCGCCTCAATGCGGACACGATCTCAACTACTCTGGTCGAAGCGCCCTAAAGCCCCCCCCCCAAAGATCTCAACTACACATTGACCTGGACATGCTCTGGACCTGACATCTTGATCTGAACGCGTCCTGATCATGACCCGGCGTGCCTTTGTCTGGGTTTGGTCTTGCCCTGACCCTGAATTTGGCCCGGTGGCTACTTGGCAGCATAAACAGCTTCAGCTCGTTATGGTCTCGGATTGGCCAGACCGTGATGCGACATTTGCTCGAGCTTTATCTAACAACAAACATATTGACCTCGTCCTTTTCTCAGCCTCAAGTTGACCTCGCAGTGACCTCACTTATCGGTGACCCAACGATAACCTGACCTTCACGCCAATGCTGACCCTTTCCTTGCCGCTGAGTTGTTGTTGCGCGCCAGAACAACTGTTATATGTTGTTATGTACGCCTGTTACAGCCCTTATTTGCTGATGACCTTTGTTTTAAAGCTCGACGATAGGCTATAATATCCATGAGTCTATTGTGGATGACCGGAATTTACGTGTTTGTCTTTGTCTTTGTCTCTGTCTCTGTCTTTGTCTTTGTCTTTGTCTTTGTCTTTGTCTTTGTCTTTGTCTTTGTCTTTGTCTTTGTCTTTGTCTTTGTCTTTGTCTTTGTCTTTGTCTTTGTCTTTGCTTTGTCTTTGTCTTTGTCTTGTCTTTGTCTTTGTCTTTGTCTTTGTCTTTGTCTTTGTCTTTGTCTTTGTCTTTGTCTTTGTCTTTGTCTTTGTCTTTGTCTTTGTCTTTGTCTTTGTCTTTGTCTTTGTCTTTGTCTTTGTCTTTGTCTTTGTCTTTGTCTTTGTCTTTGTCTTTGTCTTTGTCTTTGTCTTTGTCTTTGTCTTTGTCTTTGTCTTTGTCTTTGTCTGTCTTTGTCTTTGTCTTTGTCTTTGTCTTTGTCTTTGTCTTTGTCTTTGTCTTTGTCTTTGTCTTTGTCTTTGACCTGGACCTGACCATAATCCGACAGCGACCGTACGCTAGCCCGACCAAGCCATGGCCTAAGCTTGACCTGACCAGTCGAAGCGCCCGAAAGCCCAAATAACCAACTAAGCTTGACCTGAGCTCGGCGTGACGGTGACCTGAGGCCGACCTGACGGTGACCTGACGGTGACCTGACGGTGACCTGACGGCGACCTGACGGCGACCTGACGGTGACCTGACGGTGACCTGACGGTGACCTGACGGTGACCTGACGGTGACCTGACGGTGACCTGACGGTGACCTGACGGTGACCTGACGGTGACCTGACGGCCGGGCGGCAGGTGTCGGCGGTGGACTACGACGCGGACGACAACGGCCGACTGGTGTACAGCAGCCTGACCGGCGACAACGCCGACGACCTCACCCTCGACCCGTCCACCGGCCAGATCTCCATCAAGGTCTCCAACCACCGCTTCGACTTCGAGCGGCAGCAGGGTGAGGCGGCGTGGTCCTCAGTCATCTGGCTTCCGTTAACTGGCACCCGTTGATCGACATGCCGCATGTCATCTGTTGTCCATCAGCCATCCGTCATATGGTATCAGTCATCCATCACCCGTCAGCCATCATCCGCCATATCATCCGTCATATAACGCCCGTCATATGCCATCTGTCATACGTCGTCCGCCATAAGTCGTGCGTCATCTGTCGTGCGTCATCTGTCGTACGTCATCTGTCGTACGTCATCTGTCGTACGTCATCTGTCGTACGTCATCTGTCATGTCACGCTACCGACGCCGCTCTACTCTTACGGGAGGAATGTCCAGATAATCCCAGAGTGACCCAGACTCCGCCCGACTCACATGGAAGGAGTAGCAAGATAATCCCAGAGTAACCCAGACTCCGCCCGACTAACATGGAAGGAGTACCAATATAATCCCAGAGTGACCCAGAGTCCCCTCGGCTCTCATAAACAGATCACCCAGATGCCCAGAGAGGTTATATAAGGCCGCGTTGGGTTAATGACCTCGAGGAACCTTAATTGATAATTGGTGTAGCTGTACAGTCAATTAAGCCTTGACGACTTGATGCTATTCTATAAGACGAAGATAATTCAGATGATGGAGAGGAACACGGATGTACCGAAACATGGGAGCCTATCCAACAAAGTTATGCAGTACTGTAAGCCCAGTGACGTCACTATGTCGCCAGTGTACCCACCAGAGCCGAGCTGCTGCTCCCCAGTGAACGTCACTATGTCGTCAATGTACCCCGCCAGAGCCGACCGTTGAGCCCCAGTAACATCACGATGTCTCCATGTGCACCCCGCCAGAAGAACCGGGCCGCTGCTCCCCAGGGACGTCACTATGTCGCCAGTGTACCCCGCCAGAGCCGGGCCGCTGCTCCCCACTGACGTCACTATGTCGTCAGTGTACCGGCTGCAGGTGCGCGCCACCGACAGCGGCTCGCCGCAGCGCACGGGTACCGCGTCGATCGTGCTGACCGTGCGCGACGTGAACGACAACGGGCCCGTGTTCACCAACAAGCTGTACAACGGCAAGCTGAGCGCCGACGGCAACGCGCTGGTGGAGCCCGTCAAAGTGCACGTGAGCGGCGCCGCCGCGGGCGGTCTCGTGTCAGCCGCAGGGGCGGGTCCAGGGGAGGGAGCGGGGGCGGGCTCAAGTGTCCCAGGCGCGGATCAGGGGCCGAGTGGTCGATTTCAGGGGTAAGATGCTCGTCTCACAGATCGAAAGGTTGTGGGTTCGAGTCTCACCTGTCGCTACCCTTCGCCCGCGACCAATCGGCGTGAGAGATTGGCGACGCTACATGACTCAACGGTCGACGTGTCGTAAATCCAATAACCAACCAACCAAGTGTCACACGCAGGGGCGGATCCAGGGGGCAATGAGCGACGCCCCCAAAGAGCCCGTCTTTTGCCGATATTTTGCACTGACATGACATTTCTCGAAATTATGAACATGTTATGAAATAAATATTCTCTTAAACATACCGAAGGAAAGTTAGTTTGCTGTTCAAATCGGATGGGATTTTTCGAAATCAGAGGACAATTTATGTACGTTGGCCTCCAAGCCTGGATTCTGGATCCGCCCCTGTGTGTCATCCACAAGCGCCGCCAGAAGGCTCCGGGAACGGACATGGCTTCATTGATTCACTTGTTTCACTTCCAATGTGATTACTTTGTAGTGAGGCTTGTGGAGGCTTCATCAAGAGATCACGACGGGGATGTGGTTTCATGTACTGCACGCGTTGCTTCCGAAATGGTGGACCGGCTATTCCGTGACCTCCGAATTTGACGTGGACCAACTGTGACCAATTGTTTGACCTTTGACCTTCCCCACCTTCACTATTTGGGAGAGTAATATAACCTACGCATGCATTTCTCCCCCTATCCGATTTCATGCAATTTCGCAAGTGAACGAAAGCTGGATCATATAAGGCCATGGAGAATGGAGGTGGTGATGGTGATGGTGATGGTGATGGTGATGGTGATGGCACAATGTGAACTGACCTGACCTGATCTGATCTGACCTGAGGCGCGATCTGTGTCGGCACGCAGGCGGTGGACAGGGACTCGGGCTCCAACAGCAAGATCGAGTACCGCATATCGGGCGGCAGCAAGTTCTACGACAACTTCGACATCGATCGACGCACAGGTCGGTGGTGACGTCATCGACAGCAGTAGCGCATTGCGTCACGCTACAGTTTGTCCAGCCATATCAGTCACTGTCGGCACGCGTCGCTGCGTACTTCATTAGGGGCTGCAACACACCGGCCGGGTGGGGGTACGAGTGTGGGTGGGGGTAGGGGTGGGGTAGGGGTGGGGGTAAGCACCAGAGGCTAACTCGTGATGATAGTGAGCATGAAAGGCGTTGAACTTGGGTCACTTGCTACTGTCGGGGGTGGGCGGGGGCACTGTTGTGCTGACTCTGGGAATACTCACCTGTTTGCAAACCGGTCTGGTGACCCTGACTCGCCTTTTGCGCTTACCGCAACATTGACTTGACCCGATGGAACGCAACTTGAGCGGCCTTTGTGCGTTAGCGTGACCTGGTATCATGCGACCTGCCTTTGCCAAGCTCTCACTGCGGGTGCCGTCATCTGACCTGGTCTGACCTGATATGATCTGATCTGATCCGATGCGATCTGATGCTGACATGCTCTGACGTGACCTGACCTGACCTGATACGATCCAATGTCGACATGTCCTGACGTGACGTGGCGTGACGTGACGGTACCTGGTCTGACCTGACCTGATGTGATCTGATCTGATGTGACCCCTGATGTGACCTGATGTGACCCGTATATAGACATGTCCTGACGTGACGTGACGTTCCCTGATCTGATCTGACCTGACCTGAACTGGACAGGTCTGCTGCGGGTTCGGCGGCCGGTGCCGATGGACCTGAGAGCCAGCGGCGGCCGCGAGTTTCGCAGCAGTCAGCTGAACTTCGAGAGGAGCGATGTCGAGGACGGAAGCGACGTCATCAAAATCGAAGTTTTGGCGCTGGACTCAGGTACTTGTGACGCAGACGGGCGACGGGATGCCACAAAGGCCGATCACCACCGCCGAAGTGGTGGCGCTGGACTCGGGTACTGGTGACGTAGACGGGCGACGGGATGCCACCAGGGCCGATCCTCGCCATAGGCGTGGGTCGATAAGCAAACAAAGCAGTGATGAATTATTACGATAGTCAACACCGGCATCGCCATGGACGGTGCATATCGCCAAATGTGTCCGAACTGTCGCTGGGGTGGCTTCATGGGCCAGTGCTCTGTCGCTAAACATGGCTTGTTGCGTGATATCTGGCCACGCCACCCGATCCTCGAACTCCAGCTCAACGGCATAGTTTTAACCGAGAGTTTGTGTCGTGCTGTCAATGCACCGACACGGTCGCCCAGGTAACTCGTCCCCGGCCCCATCGGGCCAGCTGTCAACTGACCCTCCCAGCCGGGGGCTAAATGCGAGGGCGTGAAGCGGCTCGAACACTGTCCTGCCAGGACATGGGAGACCAATGCCGGCCAGCGTTCCAACCAATCGACCTACCGGGGCGGCCAATGTACATCTGTTTGTTTGTTCTATTTTTCAGTGTGCGGATGTATGCTCTTGCACGAAGATCTGTGCAAATGCAAATCACGAGCGACGATTTGCCGGTGGATTTGTATCTCGCTCTTTTGCTCAATGTGTCGGCTAATCTTCGGAGATTGTGTATCTACCAAGGCTATAGAACACCAGGTAGAACGCTCCGCTTCCCAAAAAGGGGGACACTTGAGCCGACCATCAATTATATAAACTTGAACCGACCAATCAGCGTTGGACGACCTCCGCCGTTCGTGGCAATAGTAAAGGCCGTAGGGCAAAACTTGTGGAAGCTATTATTCATATATTGTTATATTTTTCGTACTAATTTTCTACAAAGACATTCTTGCTACTTTAGTCTTGATCTTTAATACTATTTTATCACAATGTCACCGCTAACAGGGGTAAAAATTGATATTTGTGTGGATGTCACCGGTTTCCCCGCACTAAAGACAAAATTTGTTTGTTGACCATTATCACGATCGACGGAGGTCGTCAAACGCTGATTGGTCGGCTCAAGTGTCTCCCTTTTTTATTGGACTAAAATGCTGGAGCGCACCCCCCTCCCCCCTGGTATCGACTGGTATGTTAATGGTATGATTATGGCATCAGCGACTGATCATTGTGGATCATTACAGCCAGCGATTGATCATTAGCCAAAGCAAACGCAAATATCTCGTGACCCCCACATAAATAACTAGACAAATACATGCGTACATACAGATCACTGCACCACTACGGTCGCCGAGATATGAACTGAGAGGTCCCGGATGTACATCTTAGGTGCCATAGAGGCTAAAATACAGAACATCACGAACACAAATGGCTAAGCCACGCAAATCTTGCGCAATTTAATTGCGCACTTTCAATTTGAAAGTGATTGTGGTCCAGAAATCCGACCTGAGAATCTTGCATTCCTTTCAGACTGTTTCAGATTAAATAAAAGTCAACATTTCTAGATTTTGTCCCGAAAGTTGTCGAAGAGTGTAGGAAGCGGGTGAGAAGAGGGTGTGAAGCGTGTAATCTGAGTTTGGTGCACCCGTTGCCTTTTCCCGAGTGATATCTCTTTCGAAAATTGTCATCGCCAACAGTTCACGGCATATTTCTAGGTATTTGCCCTTGAGGTGATCGGTGGCCTTAACCCTTGCGCTTGTCATCGGTACTTGGCCAGGCCTTCAGTTTGCACATCATCAATATTGAAGCACGAATCCGCATTTATTTTGTGACGGCGATGACCGGTCACTCACTGCAACTGGACATTGACCTGCTTGACTCGGTCCGGAAAACTAACGAAAAGAGGAAACAAAAAAAACAAAGACAAATGTCTGGCGAAACTCCGACGTTCAAGGACGTAACCACGACATGCTAGTGACCACATTTCGCTATCATGCTCAGAATAAATGTTAGTTGGGGGAGGGGGGGGGGGGGGGGGCAATTTGAGCCCTATACTGCAGGAAGTACAACATTCCCCTCTCACTGCGAGGGCTGGATGCAGTGATGGACGTCGCACTAGTCGTGGTAACAAGGACGAGAGGTAGGCGGCTCCATGGACGTTATTCTAGCCGCGACCAGAGGTAGGCGGCTCCATGGACATTATTCTAGCCGTGACTAGATGTAGGCGGCTCCATGGACGTTATTCTAGCCGTGACCAGAGGTAGGCGGCTCCATGGGCGTTATTTTAGCCGTGACCAGGGGTAGGCGGCTTCATGGGCGTTGTTCTAGCCGTGGCCAGAGGTAGGCGGCTCCGTAGACGCTATTCTAGCCGTGGCCAGAGGTAGGCGGCTCCGAAGACGCTATTCTAGCCGTGGCAAGAGGAAGGCGGCTCCATGTACGTTATCCTAGCCGTGACCAGAGGTAGGCGGCCCCATGCCGATGCTGTCCTGAGACTCCATGCATCTCAAGTGTATATCTGTAAAGATGCGAGTTTGGGAACCGAGCAGAGCGTGTTTCCCACTCCGATGAAAAGGAGTTAGCTGTGAACACCGATTGGATGGCACGCAATGAATTGCTCAGAACTGCGACAAATATTGGAATCGAGGGGCGAGTAACGTTTTAGTTTATTTTTATATGCAACGCCTATAGCGTTGAGCGCCAACGTGTCGGAAGGGACCCTACCTCTGGACCCTACCCCTGGACCCTATCCTTGGACCCCACCCATCGCCTCCCTATTGCTTTAGTCGGTAAGAACATGCACGGATAATGGTGTTTTGTTACCACTTGTGCCATGATGCACCACGATGATTTTCTGATAATGAGCAAATGATGTATAATAAGGTCTAATAAGGTTTAATGAGGTATAATGAGGTACAATAAGGCCCTATGTTTATATTGGCCTAATGCTCACCATGCACCAACCATATGCTGATGTTTGGAGTCATGCATGTGCGCAATGAACATGTGCGTCCGTCTCGGACTCAAAACTTTATACTAATTTTCTCAGACTCGTTTGCGCACCTGGTAAATCTCGGGTACAGCGGTGGTTCAGTTCTAATCAAGTACTCTGTTGGTAGACGAGGGCCAATACAAGTTGTACAGGCTACGGCAAGCATTTCTCCGTTTCTGACTTGCATGCGATGCTCACTGCGTTTGTTGTATCTTTGCCTGACACCTAGACTTACCCGACACCCATTATTATTTAGTTCTGAGATTTATGAGATATATTAGGTGAAATACATCGAAGATTGGCTATGTGCTACATATATTACATGTTTCATTTACCAATGCAAGAACAAAGTGCTCAGCCGGTACCTACTTTAACCCTACGTTTAAGGGACGTCTTTCCGGTCAGATCCTCACACCCGTCTCCGGGGTTGGTACAACCCCCCCCCCTATAATCTCCAAACTAAGCGTCGCACGAAAACGAAAGAGCTGTCATCGGAAAGCGCTCAACGAGTAGGGCCAGAAACCACCCCAAAATTTTATCCCCTCAAAAGTGACGTCACTATGGGGTCTCTGTTTTCACGACTGACATCATGTTTTTGGCTCTGGAGAGTTCATCTTGGGGGGAAATTTGAGAAACAAAAATTATTTGGAATCAGAAAAGGAACGCGAAATTGACCATGGCCCTAAAACCTTTGTCCACCCCAAAATCAACATTTTAATTTCTTGAAATTGCAAAATTTTGAGTTTTCAACTCTTTAATTTGTATTTTTGTAATGGGTAAGATGACTGCAAAACGTTGTTTGCAATCATCTTGCTGTCATAAAAATGCTTATTTCAGCCAGATTCTTAGATTTTATTCATCATGGGCGAATATGCAAAACTAATAAGTCATCAAAAACGAAAAACATCAAAAATTCCTCTGGTGCGCTTTGTTCCATCCCTAAAGATAAGCAAACGCTGAAAGTTTCATTCAAATATCTTATCCGTTAAAGCGTGACGACTGGTTGAACTTTTCTGGAGGTGACCTCACTCGACCTTGACTAACTCGTTGACCCTAGATGATCTCACCTCAAAATTTTCACACAGCATGCCAAATTGATGTGGGAAAAGGTATGCCAAATTACGGCGGGCTGCCGCGCGCATTTCTTTCACTATCGGCGGAGAACCTTAAGGGGGGGGAAGGGGGTGCCTATCAACCCCCCGAGACGGGTCGGGTTAAAAATCCATCCACCTGTCACCATTTCCAGTCACGTGAACAGTTTCTCTCGACCTCTACATGACAGTTTACCGACGCGCCCCCCCCCCCCACCCTCGGATGATTCCTCGTCTCCCGCGGGGCTCCGACTCCTGACGACGCCTTTGACACGAACGGTGACCTGTGTGCCCTCAGGCAACCCACAGCGCTCCAACCAGGTGCCAGTGTTCATCTACAAGAAGGAGGACGTCGAGACTTACATGACGTTCCTGGTCAAGCAGGACACTGGCTACGTCAGGCGAAACCAGGTGATGGTGATGATGGTGATGGTGGTGGTGGTGATGGTGATGGAGATTGTGATGGTGATGATGGTGATGATGGTGATGATGGTGATGATGATGATGGTTGTGGTGATGCTGTGGATGATGATGGTGATGATGTTGATGATGATGGTGGTGGTGGTGACGGTGGTAGTATTGGCGGTGCTGGTGTTGGTGGTAATGACGGTGGAATAATTACATATGCAACATTGGTGGGATACAGTGTCGGTGACGCCTATGAGATAGTGATATCGGTGATAGTGGAGAGATGGTCATATCGGTGATAGTGGAGAGATGGTCATATCGGTGATAGTGGAGATAGTGATGTCGGTGACGGTTATGAGATAGTGATCTTAGTGGCAGTGGTGAGATACTGATACTTGGAGGGGATAGCGATGGTTGTGACAGATTTAAATGTCGGTGACAGACAAAGACAACTGCTTAGCCAGGTGTCATCGGTTGTTTGAATACCAGCATGAAAAGGCTATTTTTCTCGGGATGATCAAACTTGAAAACCGGGAGCGTTCAAATTTTCCAAAATTGTTAATGTCCAAAACAGCCCGGATAGGAGGCGTTCACAAGGTCAAAGTTCATAATTTCCCATTTGGGAGTTAACTTCCGAAGTGGAAGTTAAATTCTAAAAGTTTGAAGTTAGCTTCCAAATTGAAGATAACTTCAAAAAGTCGGAATGTTAGGTTAAGTTAGTCTTGTTTCCTATCCGTGCTACTTTGGAAGTGCACTTCCAATTTTGGAAGTTAACTTCCAAATTGGAAATTATGAACGCTGGAAGTTTTGAACTTTGGAAGATATCATAAGCCGCCGTGAAAACGCAGTAGCCAAGCTGCTGATGCAAATTGAAAAGCTGGTGCGGCGAAAGTGGAGGTTGGTACGACACATCGGAGTCAGTGAGCTAGGAAGTGGGAGTCACAGTGGCAAATATTTAATAACTGATTGAATTGATTAAAAAAATTAATAATTGATTTAATATTTCAGAATTCTATTACTTAATAATAATTACAAAAAAATCACTAATATTTAATATTCAATAATAATATAATATGTGCAGCATCTCAACCCCTACACTATTGCACAATTCGGCCATGGCGATTGCCTAGGTGTCGCAACAGCCTGGGGAAATGGACCATTTCGACATTGACCTTGACTCGTTTCCACCGCAAAACACTGTGTCTGAACTTCGGTGACCTATCATTTTTAGGTAAAGCCTTGCGTATACCGAAGAAACGAACCCGATTTTCCCGCTCCCCAACTTCCAACTTCGCGCCGTCCAACTTCCTCGACTTCCTCCAACTTCCTCGGCGTTCTGGAAACGTCACCTGCGTGACCACCTCGATGATCATCGCTACCCCGATGATGGCACACGCCGCCCTCTGCCTGTTAATCTCTGGCGACCACTTACCACCGGTCCGGACTAAGTATGGCGCCATTTTGATGGCAAACGCCGCCCTCTGCCTGTTAGTCTCTGGCGACCACTTACCACCGGTCCGAACTAAGTATGGCGCCATTTTGATGGCACACGCCGCCCTCTGCCCGTTAGTCTCTGGCGACCACTTACCACCGGTCCGGACTAAGTATGGCGCCATTTTGATGGCACACGCCGCCCTCTGCCTGTTAGTCTCTGGCGACCACTTACCACCGGTCCGGACTAAGTATGACGCCATTTTGATGGCACACGCCGCCCTCTGCCTGTTAGTCTCTGGCGACCACTTACCACCGGTCCGGACTAAGTATGGCGCCATTTTGATGGCACACGCCGCCCTCTGCCTGTTAGTCTCTGGCGACCACTTACCACCGGTCCGGACTAAGTATGACGCCATTTTGATGGCACACGCCGCCCTCTGCCCGTTAGTCTCTGGCGACCACTTACCACCGGTCCGGACTAAGTATGACGCCATTTTGATGGCACACGCCGCCCTCTGCCTGTTAGTCTCTGGCGACCACTTACCACCGGTCCGGACTAAGTATGACGCCATTTTGATGGCACACGCCGCCCTCTGCCCGTTAGTCTCTGGCGACCACTTACCACCGGTCCGGACTAAGTATGACGCCATTTTGATGGCACACGCCGCCCTCTGCCTGTTAGTCTCTGGCGACCACTTACCACCGGTCCGGACTAAGTATGGCGCCATTTTGATGGCACACGCCGCCCTCTGCCCGTTAGTCTCTGGCGACCACTTACCACCGGTCCGGACTAAGTATGGCGCCATTTTGATGGCACACGCCGCCCTCTGCCTGTTAGTCTCTGGCGACCACTTACCACCGGTCCGGACTAAGTATGGCGCCATTTTGATGGCACACGCCGCCCTCTGCCCGTTAGTCTCTGGCGACCACTTACCACCGGTCCGGACTAAGTATGGCGCCATTTTGATGGCACACGCCGCCCTCTGCCTGTTAGTCTCTGGCGACCACTTACCACCGGTCCGGACTAAGTATGACGCCATTTTGATGGCACACGCCGCCCTCTGCCTGTTAGTCTCTGGCGACCACTTACCACCGGTCCGGACTAAGTATGACGCCATTTTGATGGCACACGCCGCCCTCTGCCCGTTAGTCTCTGGCGACCACTTACCACCGGTCCGGACTAAGTATGACGCCATTTTGGTGGCACACGCCGCCCTCTGCCTGTTAGTCTCTGGCGACCACTTACCACCGGTCCGGACTAAGTATGGCGCCATTTTGATGGCACACGCCGCCCTCTGCCCGTTAGTCTCTGGCGACCACTTACCACCGGTCCGGACTAAGTATGGCGCCATTTTGATGGCACACGCCGCCCTCTGCCTGTTAGTCTCTGGCGACCACTTACCACCGGTCCGGACTAAGTATGACGCCATTTTGATGGCACACGCCGCCCTCTGCCTGTTAGTCTCTGGCGACCACTTACCACCGGTCCGGACTAAGTATGGCGCCATTTTGATGGCACACGCCGCCCTCTGCCCGTTAGTCTCTGGCGACCACTTACCACCGGTCCGGACTAAGTATGGCGCCATTTTGATGGCACATGCCGCCCTCTGCCTGTTAGTCTCTGGCGACCACTTACCACCGGTCCGGACTAAGTATGACGCCATTTTGATGGCACACGCCGCCCTCTGCCTGTTAATCTCTGGCGACCACTTACCACCGGTCCGGACTAAGTATGGCGCCATTTTCGGGCTTGACAAGGACACCGAGCGTCCGCTTACCACCGGTTCGGAGTGGACTGAACATGACGTCATTTTCGGGCTCGATAAGAACACCGAGCATGTACTCTGTATATGTGCTATACACATGTGGGTGTATATGTATATGTACAAGCATATGTATGTGTGTATGTACGTACACTTGTGATATACTTGTGCATGTACTGTGTATATGTTGCGCGTGTACTTACCGATTCGGAGCGGACTAAGTGTGACGTCATTTTCCGCCGGGGCTTCAGGAGGACACCGAGCATGCACTTACCACCGATTCGGAGCGAACTGAGTGTGACGTCATTTTCCGCCGGGGCTTCAGGAGGACACCGAGCATGCACTTACCACCGATTCGGGGCGAACTGAGCATGACGTCCTTTCGGGGTGCAGGAGGACATCGAGCGTCTATTTACCACCTGTTCGGGGTTCAGGAGGACATCGAGCGTCTATTTACCGCCTTTTCGGGGTTCAGGAGGACATCGAGTGTCTATTTACCGCCTGTTCGGGGTTCAGGAGGACATCGAGCGTCTATTTACCACCTTTTCGGGGTTCAGGAGGACATCGAGCGTTTATTTACCACCTTTTCGAGGTTCAGGAGGACATCTAGCGTCTATTTACCGCCTTTTCGGGGTTCAGGAGGACATCGAGCGTCCTTTTCGAGGTTCAGGAGGACATCGAGCGTCTATTTACCACCTGTTCGGGGTTCAGGAGGACATCGAGCGTCTATTTACCGCCTTTTCGGGGTTCAGGAGGACATCGAGTGTCTATTTACCACCTTTTCGGGGTTCAGGAGGACATCGAGCGTCTATTTACCACCTGTTCGGGGTGTAGGAGGACATCGAGCGTCTATTTACCACCTTTTCGGGGTTCAGGAGGGCATCGATTGTCTATTTACCACCTTTTCGGGGTGCAGGAGGACATCGAGCGTCTATTTACCACCTTTTCGAGGTTCAGGAGGACACCGAGCGTCTATTTACCACCTTTTCGGGGTTCAGGAGGACATCGAGCGTCTATTTACCGCCTTTTCGCGGTTCAGGAGGACATCGAGCGTCTATTTACCACCTGTTCGGGGTTCAGGGAGGACATCGAGCGTCTATTTACCATCTGTTCGGGGTTCAGGAGGACATCGAGCGTCTATTTACCACCTTTTCGGGGTTCAGGAGGACATCGAGCGTCTATTTACCACCTTTTCGGGGTTCAGGAGGACATCCAGCGTCTATTTACCACCTTTTCGAGGTTCAGGAGGACACCGAGCGTCTATTTACCACCTTTTTCGGGGTTCAGGAGGACATCGAGCGTCTATTTACCGCCTTTTCGCGGTTCAGGAGGACATCGAGCGTCTATTTACCACCTGTTCGGGGTGTAGGAGGACATCGAGCGTCTATTTACCACCTGTTCGGGGTTCAGGAGGACATCGAGCGTCTATTTACCACCTGTTCGGGGTGTAGGAGGACATCGAGCGTCTATTTACCACCTGTTCGGGGTGCAGGAGGACATCGAGCGTCTATGTACCGCCCGTTCGGGGTGGACTGAGTGTGACGTCATTTACGCCGGGGCTGCAGGACGACATCGAGCGACAGCTGTCGACCTTCACGGGCGGCTCGGCGCAGATCACGGACGTCCAGCGCTACCGGCCCGACAGCGAACTGGACGGCAGAGATGGCGCTGTGACGTGAGTGGCGCGGCCGGCTGGTCTGCGGCGGATGTGGCGCGGTGCGCCGCCGGGTTGCCAGATGTTGCCAGATGGGCGCAGGTGTTGCCGGGTCGACTGTGCACTTCGCGGCTCCGAAGCACAGTCTGCTGGCACGTCCGGAGAGAGATGCAGCCATATGATATGATGTATGATATGCTGTGATGAACATATGATCCACCATCCACCATGTGACCGAATTAGATCGTGATTAACGTAGAACGGGATGTGTTGGTCGAACTCCGAATCGAGTCCGAGTTGTACATTGGTGCGGATGGTAAAATAACCTGGCCCGATCTCGGGAGGGGGCGAGAGGCAATGTCGGAGTCGTGCCAAATGTTAGGCCAAATAACCTGGCTCGACCTCGGCAAGGGGCGAGAGGCAATGTCGGAGTCGTGTCATATGTCAGGTCAAATGGCCTGGCCCGATCTCGGGAGGGGGCGAGAGGCAATGTCTGACTCATGTCAAATGCCAAGTCAAATAACCTTCCCCAACATCGGCAGGGGGCGAGAGATGATGTCGGGTTGCGAATCCGCACCGGCACCACCCCAAGACTACCCTCGTGAGACACACTCCTGTTGTACTCACGCGTGTTCTCACGTGTGCTGTACTCACAGTGGTCTACCATTTACTCTCCGGGTTGCTTTGCTTAATCTGTGACCTGACCTGTGATCTACCATTTACGTTGACGATCAATGGCCTGTAGCACACGTGTGCTACATGGGGCCATGTCCCCATGTAGCACATGGGGACATGGCCGGCCGCGTGTGACCCCTAACCCGTGACCGTAAACTATGGTATGTGACCCGCAGAACATAACCTACGCACTATGACCTGTGGCCAATGCACGTGACATCACCTGCGACCCTAGCCTGCTAACCTGACCTGTGACCGCAATGTATGACCCTGACCCGTGACCTTGACTGTGACCTGTGGCCTGCAGAGAGGACCGGTCGGTGATCACAGCCCTGGTACGGAGGCGATACGATGCCATCTTCGACACCACCGGTCTCGACGGCAACGGGAAGGACGACAAGGACGCCAAGGTGAGCCAGTACCACCAGCTTCGCTTGTTGGTGCCAGTGTGTCGTCCATGTCCATGTTCATGCGTAGACCATGCCCACGTCTGTGTCTGTGTCTGTGTCGTTGTGTGTGTCTGTGTCCATGTTTATGTCTGTGTCGGTCTGTGTCTGTATCCATGCATGTCTGCATTCATGTCCATGTCTGTATTTGTGTCCATGTCAATGTCCATATCCATCTATGTACCTGAGGTACCAGATCATGTCCATGTCCATGTCCATACATATATATATACCTGTAGTGCCAGATCATGTACATGTCCATGTCCATGTCCATTTATATGCATGTGGTGCCAGATCATGTCCATGTCCATGTCCATTTATATGCATGAGGTGCCAGATCATGTCCATGTCCATGTCCATTTATATGCATGTGGTGCCAGATCATGTCCATGTCCATGTCCATGTCCATTTATATGCATGAGGTGCCAGATCATGTCCATGTCCATGTCCATTTATATGCATGTGGTGCCAGATCATGTCCATGTCCATGTCCATTTATATGCATGTGGTGCCAGATCATGTCCATGTCCATGTCCATTTATATGCATGAGGTGCCAGATCATGTCCATGTCCATGTCCATGTCCATTTATATGCATGTGGTGCCAGATCATGTCCATGTCCATGTCCATTTATATGCATGAGGTGCCAGATCATGTCCATGTCCATGTCCATGTCCATGTCCATGTCCATGTCCATGTCCATGTATATGCCTGTGGTGCCGGTTGGTGGCACAGTGCCAGTGACATCAGTCACGGGGTACACCCCATACTCATGACGGTAATGGACAATGCGGAATTGTTTGGACGGGTGATTGATTGCGCAAGCTTAATGGTAGGTTGACTGCCTCAGGTCACGTGGCCGGCAATGCCGCTTGCGAGGGGGGGGGGGGTGAGCTTGTTTGCCAGGAACAAAGCAGTCGCAGGCGACCACAAGTGCGCCGTGACGTGACGTGTGACGTGACATGTGACGTGACGTGTGACGTGACGTGTGACGTGACGTGTGACGTGACGTGTGACGTGACGTGTGACGTGACGTGACATGTGACGTGACGTGTGACGTGACGTGTGACGTGTGACGTGTGACGTGGCGTGTGACGTGACGTGTGACGTGTGACGTGACGTGTGACGGGACGTGTGACGTGTGACGTGTGACGTGTGACGTGACGTGTGACGTGACGTGTGACGTGACGTGTGACGTGTGATGTGTAAGTGACGTGTGACGTGACGTGTGACGTGACGTGTGACGTGACGTGTGACGTGACGTGGACGTGTGACGTGACGTGTGACGTGGACGTGTGACGTGACGTGTGACGTGACGTGTGACGTGACGTGTGACGTGACGTGTGACGTGACGTGTGACGTGACGTGTGACGTGACGTGTGATGTGACGTGTGACGTGACGTGTGACGTGACGTGTGACGTGACGTGACGTGACGTGACGTGTGACGTGACGTGACGTGACGTGTGACGTGTGACGTGTGACGTGACGTGTGACGTGACGTGACGTGACGTGTGACGTGACGTGTGACGTGACGCGTGACGTGACGTGTGACGTGACGTGTGACGTGACGTGTGACGTGACGTGTGACGTGACGTGTGACGTGACGTGTGACGTGACGTGTGACGTGACGTGTGACGTGACGTGTGACGTGACGTGTGACGTGACGTGTGACGTGACGTGTGACGTGACGTGTGACGTGTGACGTGACGTGTGACGTGACGTGTGACGTGACGTGTGACGTGACGTGTGACGTGACGTGTGACGTGACGTGTGACGTGACGTGTGACGTGACGTGTGACGTGACGTGTGACGTGACGTGTGACGTGACGTGTGACGTGACGTGTGACGTGACGTGTGACGTGACGTGTGACGTGACGTGACGTGTGACGTGACGTGTGACGTGACGTGTGACGTGACGTGTGACGTGTGACGTGTGATGTGTGACGTGACGTGTGACGTGACGTGTGACGTGACGTGCCGGCAGGACAACCCGGCCGTGGTCGATCAGGCCGCCGTCAACAACGTGTGGTTCTGGCTGTTGATCGTGCTGGCGCTGGTCATCCTGCTGGTCGTCGTCGTCGTCTGCTGCTGCTGCTACTGCAGCTTCTGCCAGACGTGCTGTCCGCTCTACAGCTGCTACCGGTGGGGACTCACGTGCTACGTGCTCACGTGACTCGAGACTCGACGTAACACGTGCTCGTCGGCGCCCCCAGCTGGCGCACTTCAGCTTCGTGTTCCGTCGGCAGGCTTTTCCGTCGTGTTCCCAGTGTGAAACGCCTGCGTCACTGGCTGGGGAAGTTATCGTCCCCTCCCCAGGGGTGGGCTGGCAGCCCCCCGGGGGATTTTCTCCGATTTTCACCGCGATAATTTTATCTACGTGGATGGTTGGTTGGTTATTGGTTTCACGACACGTCGACCGTTGAGTCGTGTAGCGTCGCCAATCTCTCACGCCGATTGGCCGCGGGCGAAGAGTAGCGACAGGTGAGACTCGAACCCACAATCTTTCGATTGTGAGACGGGAAACTTACCCCTAGACTACTCGTCCCCTTCTCTACGTGGAACGGCCTGCCTCCGTACGTCACGTCAGCCCTGTCGCTGGGGCCGTTCCGGGCTGGGGTGGCGTGGTACTTCCTATAGGGCAGCGTCAGCCCTATCGCAGACCCTCGCTGTCAGACATATCGATTTATTTATCCATATTTATATTATCAGAATTTATTTATCCGAGTTATTTATATTTATGTATCCGAAGCCTGCGTGCACTTATGTGCACTTATGTGCACTTATGTGCAAGATTGTGCAATTGACAGGCAATCCAGAAGGCCACATTGTGGATAATTTTAAGGAGGCACGTACATGATGTGACATGACATGGCATCTTGGGTAGGGTTCGACCCGGACGTCGAAGCCCGGGTCGAATGCTCTAACGGCTTCACCGTGGCACAAGGATTGGCGAGGGTGTTTGATAATTGTCGCGCGATTCGAGTTATTCGTTTCGTGGTCGAAGTATCGCTGTTCGTTCTTGGAGTTCGTCAGCTATTCCCATGCGAAGCCGATCCCTAGACGTAGAAGCTATGGTGGGAGAGCATTGCGGCATATCGCCTTCTCCGCAATCATCGGTTTGGGATCCGATGCATGGTGTTTGCATGGTTGGCTCAAGTTAGCATTCCAGATCGATTCTAGACCGGGGGCGATACCCAACCGGTGTCCAACTTCCGCAGGTGTCGTTTTAGGGCATCGATTGCGAGGGGGGTGGAAGGGGGTTGCATGTCGTAGCTGTGAGGACCTCCAGCAATCGTGGATTCCATTGGACCCATGCGAAATCTAGGCGGCATTTTGTGGGGATGGGAATCAACCACAGATAATAATAGACTGCTCTAAAGAATAAAATGACACCAGTACTCGAATGCGGCGTTGCCAAACAAGTGTGGGGATGCGAAATCAAATCTATTTTGAACGTGGAACAACAGATTTAGTACATTTAGTTGGGCAACTGTGTTCTTGTTTGTCTATTTGTCCTTGTACGGGTCAAATCTGGATATCTTTGGTGTTGTATGTGTGATCATTGATCGGTATTGCTTACTTCCATGGACGGACTGGAAACACTCGGCGCATTTTAAAATTAAAATGCATGGCGTAAAATTGAAATTCCCCATGTCAAATATATCCTTAGTGAACAGTTAGTTGGAGACAGACCGCAAAGTAGGAAGGGCCGAAAGTCCAAGTTGGAGGAGAACCCATCGGCCGGCCAACACAGTATGATTCTTCACCTCCGTCCGCCTCCGTGCTGTCCAGTCTGTCCGTCCTCTCCGCGTTCCCCGTGCTGTCCGGTCTATCCGTCCTCTCCGCGTTCCCCGTGCTGTCCGTCCTCTCCGTGTTCTCCACATTGTCCGTTTGTCCTGGCTGACACCCAACCTTCACGAGGCCCGTTGACGTTCTGAGATATCTGAGATGGCTGTCGTTAGACGTGAGTCGCATACCAGGCCCATCATATGACCCGTCAGACCATATGACGTCATATGGCCCGTCAGACCATATGACGTCATATGGCCCGTCAGGCCATATCATACAATACCATGAGACCTCTTAGGTCATGACATGCCATACCATGATGCCTGTCGGGTCATAACATACTACACCTTGAGACCGGTCAGGCCATGCCATGCCATATCATGAGAACTGTCAGTCCATACCATACCATACCATGAGACATGTCAGGCCATGCCATGCCATACCATGATAACTGTCAGTCCATACCATAACATACCAGGAGACCTGCCAGACCCTGCCATGCCGTACCATGAGGCCTGTTAGTACCAGGAACAATTTGTGCCGTATCATGGGTCTGTCAGCCAATCAGGACCAGCCCGCGCGCGTGACGTGTCTCCTCTCCGCCAATCAGCCGCAAGATGGTGAAGGAGTACGACGAGGAGGCGGTGGCGTACGTCGGCTTCGACGGCGACGACGGTCAGCAGCCGAATCCAGCCCGTCACGCCACCGTCATGGACAGGGTGCGCAGGGCAGTGTCCGGCCCGGCCGAACGCGTCAAGTCAGGTAGGTCAAGTGAGGTCAGGTCATGTAGGGCCATGTTGGCTAAAGTCGTGTCAGGTCGGGTCGGGTCGGCTAAGGGCGGGTCGGCCCGGATAAGGTCGGGTCAGGTCGGGTCGGGTCGGGTCAGGTCAACTCGGGTCCGGTCGGATCAGGTCGGATCAGGTCGGGTCAACTCGGGTCATGTCGGCTAAGATGGGGTCATGATGAGTGAGGTTATGTCCGATTTGATTACATTCATTTTTGTCGGATCGGGCAAGGTCGAATGAGGTCATGTCAGGTCAGGTGATGTCTGGCTGGATAAGGTATTGTGATGTAAAGTCACGCCCGACTAGATAACATCAGATAAAATCAGACCACGTCATGTGTTTGTGGTATTGGGTAAACAGATTTCGCTGCACCGATTGATACGGAAGGCAAACCTGTACTGGTTGGCGAGTGAACTGGCGACATTTTGCAAGACTTGCACGATTCGCCGACAGTAAAAGGTATCAGAGCAGACATCCATAGAAATCTCTGACGAAATCTCACCAGCCAATGTCCACAATGGCGTACAGCCATTCGCCACGGCACGACAAACCGCGCCACTTCAGCGCCGTTTCGCGCCATTTCAGCGACCAACAGCCGGCTCGCGTGGTCCGGCAGCCGCCAGTACCGCCAAATCAACGGCGGCGGCGGCGCGCGAAACCGTAATTCGTCGACGCTCCGCCTGGTGGAGGCACCGGCGGACGAGCCGGGCCGCGACCACGTGCTGCTGGCGCGCCACGAGATGGACGAGCAGGTGGCGCGCCACGTGCGCGAAGGCCGCGACAACGCCGTCCTGCTAGTGCCCAACGAGATCGGCAGCCTGCACCGCACCCACTCGAGGGCGTCGCGGGTCAGTGGGGCGTGGCCTCGGGCGGCGGGGCGCAGAGGCGTGTCCAGGAATTTTCGGCAGGGGGAGAGGTGGCATGTCGCGAGTCAGTGGGGCGCGGCCGCCGGCGGTGGACCCAGAGGCGGGTCTAGGAATTTTCGCGAGGTGCGGGAGGTATGCTCCCAGTGCCCCTGTATCCACCCATGATTTTAGATAATAACTGTCCGCGCGAATTAGTATCGGGCCATGATTGGTGCTAGATAGATCATGAGTGCTCTTTTCAGCTCCTCCCAGAGGCAACAATGACCATAACACCCGCAAAGCCGGTTGGTTATTTGAGTTTTAGGGCCAATCGACCAGGCTTGGTCATTTTGCGCCCTAAACAGCCAAACATGTACTTTTATTGGTAGATGAATCGTCGACCATTCCGCAAAATAACAACAACAGCATCATGTCGCGTGCTTTCATTTTCCACCATGTTCTGAATTTTCGGGCGCTGGCCGCGCTTCCAAAACGGCACGATCTGGAACACAGAAATCAAGCCACACTGTGGAAGGCAGATTTTGACGCCGGGAACGCTCCTTTTAAGCGTTGTCACCCGACGTTGGGCTTCCATTGCTCATCCACTTGATTGCCGCTACTATTAACATATGATTGAATGTATTTAAAAGTAGGGTGGACAATTTTTGTAGATAGGAAAATCTTGTTTTGGGGTTCTAATTTGTGATGGATGGGGTGCGATTTATGCTAAGTAAGTGTGCATGACACAGACCCCTTTAAGCAGGCATGGATGCAGTTTGAAAATTATTGGTAAGGCATTCAATCCACATGTGTTAAGAGGGATCCAGGGAATAGGGCTGGATAGCTAGGGTAGATAGGCATTGATAGGTGTGTGGGATGTTGGTGGATGGTTTCTTTAGGATGTGGTGATGGTTGGAGTGGGTCTTTTTACCGGGCTTATGATATCTTCCATTTACAGACTTAACTGGATGGGCCCTTGTGGCTTTTATTAAGTCTAAACACTTTATGACTTTATGATGGTGTAACGCGCGCAACGCTATCTGATGTAGGCTAGACAGAGTACCCGCCATGGCCCTGGCCCTCGGTCTGTAATGGCTTCAAAATTACCGGGGGTGGGGGGGGAGGTGTCTGGTTGGTGCGGATGACGGCCCTGCAGCTACCAAAGGTCGCGGCCCCTCCAGTCAAAATTCCTTAGCTTGAAAAATTACAATTCCTTCATAGTCAGGTTCCCTTAGCAGAGGTCGTGCACTTAACTGCCACCTCAGACACATCGCCTGTGATTGATGGCTTGCGACCTCTGATCTCTGAGAGGTCGCGGTAGCTCAGTCGACAGGTCATCGGACACTTAATCGTCAGACTGTGGGTTCGAATGCCACAATCGGCGCGATTAATCGGCACGATTACCGAGTACATCCGCGGGACCAATCGTGTGAGGCGCTGGCGATGCTGTCTGATCTGACAGTTGAACTCATCGCGAGGGAGCCCAATGTGCTTCTTCTTCTTCTTCTGCAACCTCTGTCCTCCAACCTGTGACCTCTGGAGAATTCCAGGACAGATCGACCAGGTGATAACACCCATGTCCCGGAATTGTGTGGAAATATATTCGTGGGTTTATATCGTGATCCGATTCCAGCTGCGTAGCTTTCAGCTCGATCATGTCATCGGTCACGGATGCATAGCCTGCGGCGGTTTTGTGAGGTCAAGGTACATGACCTCACGAAATGAGGTACATGCTTCGCGGCTTAAAGCGCCCTGCCATAAGACATGTGGCCTTATTGGAAGTACGCCCTTGAGTACTTCCAATAACATGTGCCCTATGACATGTGACCCGTGACCTGTGACCTGTCACAGGGCGGTGCCAGGATGTAGCGCGTGGTGGGCCGGGATAGCCGGCCTCAGATACACATGTGATCTGTGACCTGTGACCTGTGATCAATGACCTGTGACCTGCGATATATAACCAATGACCTGTGACATGTGACATGTGACATGTGACCTGCGACATGTGACCCGTGACCTGTGACCTGTCACAGGGCGGTGCCAGGATGTACCGCGTGGTGGGCCGAGATGGCCGGCCTCAGATACAGGTCGACGGCGACAGCTACCAGCTGGAGGACCTGGAGACGGACGACGCCAGCCTGGAGCGTCTGGAGCTGGAGAGGCGCTCCGTCATCGTGGACGGCCGCCAGGGGTCACGACGCGTCCCTTCGGTTGAGGTCAGTCCCCCGGGTCAAGGTCGGGATAGGTGGTGGCGGTGTCATGGGTCGAGGGTTGCTTTTCAGGACGAGGTTAATGTTTCTGGACACGGCCTGGCCAGACCGAGTCCAGTGTCTGGGGTCGAGGTCAATTGTTCAGGTCGAGGTCAGTAGTTCGACCTGAAGTCGGTTTGTGAGGTCAGGATCACCACCCGGTCAAGGTCAATCCCATAGATAAAGCTTAGTCTCAGTTCAAGATCAGCCATTGGGATCAGAATCAGTTAGAGATCAAGCTTCGAAGTCACGTTCAAGATGAGAGGACTAACATCGCATGTCGATCAAGATGAGAGGACTAGCTTCGCATGTCGAGGTCAAGATGAGAGGACTAGCTTCGCATGTCGAGGTCAAGATGAGAGCTTTCCATGGAGGTCAATAGTCTTCGCATGTCGAGGTCAAGATGAGAGGACTAGCTTCGCATGTCGAGGTCAAGATGAGAGGACTAGCTTCGCATGTCGAGGTCAAGATGAGAGGACTAGCTTCGCATGTCGAGGTCAAGATGAGAGGACTAGCTTCGCATGTCGAGGTCAAGATGAGAGGACTAGCTTCGCATGTCGAGGTCAAGATGAGAGGACTAGCTTCGCATGTCGAGGTCAATCTATCAGGCCAGCATGGCATTCCCAGGCTTCCAGTAAATACTGGGTCAAGGTTAGTTTCCTTAGTCCAGTTCATTCTGTTGTGAACCTGAATGATAAATCCAAGTCGGACCAGATTGTTAATGTCCGGTCAAAATTGCACTGAGCTCTATCTGGCCAAAGACAATCAGATTGGTTGGTTATTGGTTTTACGACACGTCGACCGTTGAGTCATGTAGTCATGTAGCGTCGGCAATCTCTCACGCCGATTGGTCGCGGGCGAAGAGTAGTGACAGGTGAGACTCGAACCCACAATCTTTCGATTGTGAGACGAGTATCTTGCCCCTAGACCACTCGTCCCAGCCAAAGACCATCAGAGGCCACGGTCAGCCGAAGGTGGTGATCAATTGCTAGTCAAGATCGCGACTAGATGCGTAGGATGTCAAGTGCGAAGTCCAGCGAAGATGAGGTGAAGCGACAAAGACAAACACAAAGACGTGCATTCCGGCCATCCACAATAGACTCGTGGCTACTACAGCCTATTGTCCAGTTTTAAAGCAAAGGTCATCAGTGAATAAGGACTGTCACAGGCGCACATGAAAACATGTAACAATTGTTCATACCAGCGGCACGGAAGGAGTCAACAGGCACGATCAGAAGTCGGCAAGTACGATCAGAGCAGTCACTCAAGTCCCACACATAAATGCTGCCTCAGGCGGCGACTGAACAGGGGAACTGGCAGTCGCTTCAGCTCGTGCGGCAGCTCGTTATACAGGGTAGGGCCTCGAGAGCAAAACCGGCGCCTGCCCATCTCTGTCCGCGATCTGGAGACGTACAGGTACAGCTCCTGACGGCCGGTTTTGGTTCAATGGTAGGAGCTTGTCAGGAGCCAAATCAGAATGGACCCGCTACCACCAAGTCAGACATTGAAGCGAGCTTGAAGACTATCGAGCGACTGCCGGGTGCCATTGACTTGTGATAATTAATTAATTCATTCATTGCAATTAATTGCATGTCAAGCTTGCTCACCGATCACATATCACATTCACATGCATTCACAGATAACATTCAACTAACGTTCCGTTCGATTCGAGACACCAAACATATACTTTCCGTCGCCTCAACGTTCTTCATGGAATCTATAACTCGGAAGAGCGAACACACTGACCACCGACGTACATGTAGCCGTTAGGCGTTATGAGCGGATATAATACCGGTGGCGCCGCTCTGGTGGTGGGTTGTGAATGAGCACCACCAGAGTGGGCTTGCAATTATTAATGCCCTATTCTAGTTTCTACAGGAGGTGCAAGGAATTTCCAATGGTAAAATTTGAACAACATTTAGGCAAGCTCTCTTATGATGTGTAGTTTATATTAATATCAAATCATTTCACCCCGTCACTTCGCCCTCGATGCGAAATGGGAGCAATTGGTCACTCAACTTATTGTGATAAAATTGCGTTATTCGGTTCGTGTCAGAGGTGTTGACAATTTTTAATGTGCTTAACTAAACGGAAATATAATGCGCTACATTTTGATGAAGTTCCGGCCTTGATCAATACCAAGCAACGTCGGATCTGCCAAGCCAAAATTGTATGTGGAAATTTAACGGTTGTACATGCATTCTTTCGATTCAACGCACATGGGCATAACGTTCTTGAACAATATCGAGGGAACCTGTCCTGCCTGAACAGGTTAACAATGCCCGATGCTCACTGCCTGAACTCCACTGGCGGCGGAAATAATGCCATGCACATCGCCTATCGTTTAAAATATGAAAATATGCCTATAACTTTGGCGTTTGGGTCCATCGGCGTTCGAGAATGGTTCCCGGACCGACCGACATCAATGGTGGTCGGTCGGCGGCGAGCGGCAGGCGCCGCCGCCTATGGTTCATGCTTACCAGAATATAGTTCCAGAAGATTATTCGCAAGTTAACAATATGTTCAATATATCAGTCTAAGTCGCAATGAAATTGAAATCTGGAGGCAAACGAACAATAGTAAATGCAATTCGCATCATATTTTATGGAGACAGAGTCTCATAAATTGCAACTGCTCCTTGCGCATTCACACTAGTGAGCATCGGGGCGCGCTTGTTGCGGACTCATATTTCAGAGTTTTTGAATGGCATCAGGAACCTACCTGTTTTCTTTCTTTAGATGGAGATCCCCTCGATGTCCGCACTACCATTGCGTGCAACAAATCTGTGCCTCGATCTTTCACCAACAGGTGCTGACCTTGGATGACCCCCAAGGTGGCAAGGACTCTGTGTACACCCGGCAGGGAAACACCGACGTGCTTCGACTGCACACCGCTGCTCGCCAGCAGCGCAAGGACTTCTACACGGACGAGAGAGGAGAGCAAATAGGTGAGGACGAGAGAGGACGAGCAGAGAGGACGAGAGAGGAGAGCAAATAGGTGAGGACGAGAGAGGACGAGAGAGGACGAGAGAGGAGAGCAAATAGGTGAGGACGAGAGAGGACGAGAGAGGAGAGCAAATAGGTGAGGATGAGAGAGGACGAGGAGAGAGGACGAGAGAGGAGAGCAAATAGGTGAGGACGAGAGAGGACGAGGAGAGAGGACGAGAGAGGAGAGCAAATAGGTGAGGACGAGAGAGGACGAGGAGAGAGGACGAGAGAGGAGAGCAAATAGGTGAGGACGAGAGAGGACGAGGAGAGAGGACGAGAGAGGAGAGCAAATAGGTGAGGACGAGAGAGGACGAGGAGAGGACGAGAGAGGAGAGCAAATAGGTGAGGACGAGAGAGGACGAGGAGAGAGGACGAGAGAGGAGAGCAAATAGGTGAGGACGAAAGAGGAGAGCAAATAGGTGAGGACGAGATAGGACGAGGAGAGAGGACGAAAGAGGAGAGCAAATAGGTGAGGACGAGATAGGACGAGGAGAGAGGACGACGAGAGAGGACGAGGAGAGAGGACGAGAGAGGGGAGCAAATAGTTGAGGACGAGAGAGGACGAGAGAGGAGAGCAAATAGGTGAGGAAGGATGCACGAGGAAGGGGGAGGTGGTGTTGCGAAGGACTATCGGGGTGAGGGAGGCGGAGAACGTTCGTAGTTAATAGTAACGTAGCAAGGAAGCTCATAGTTGCAAGACAGAAGAAACTGGAAGGAGGGGTAGAGTGATGATGAAGGGCACGAACTGGAGAACAGAGTGCACTTCAATCAGTTCACTGAGAAGAGAATGTCCGCGCAGTTCACGAATCTTTTATCCGCAGTGACAGAGGCTTGCAGTGACATAGGCGCAGTGACAGGCGCAGTGACAGAGGCTAAAGGCGCATTCCCAAACCTCTGTTCAACAAAGATGCGGCAGCGGATCGAGAAGGCTGGTTTTCGACAGCCTTTTGGTGGTTGGAGCGGGGAAATTTCAACTTGTCTTCCCAGATTTCGAGGAACTCCTTAGATTTGAAAGCCATCATTCGGTGGGTCCGCTTAAGGCAATATATTTGTGATAAAATGTTTTCTTTTAAAAGATCTAGAGAAAATACCATTTTAGCGCAAAATATCGGAGAAGTAGTCCTTGTGTGGGTGGGGAGGGGGGGGCACCCTGACCCCGTGACCACGATCCCGTGACCTAGATCCGTCAGTGCAAACATGTCTACGGGCTTGGGGTTATGGACTCTGACTGTGTCACTAACGTGGCATTGGACTTTTTCTGCCACCTTAATATCTATATTTTTGCGCCGGCCCGAATATCATCCCAAATCCTAAAATGCTTAGACCAAATTTATCGGACCTGCCATTAAACTGTTCGATATTTTAGAAATGTCAGCATACTTCTGTGTATTACTTCATATTGCAGCAAGCGATGAGGGCTGAGAGACCTTCGCAAGAGCGGACGTAAATTCCATCAATAACTCAACACCACGCGAGAAGAAACACACATTAAGAATAAACTGACGTCACGGCAAGCCCCCGATGCCTAACCACTAGTTCACAACATGCTAGTGAGCGTTGTCCCTTGGGCGTAGTTCGTGACGCCTATCAATAGATGTCGTTAGTGTGCCTGCCGCGCCAGACGTTTCGCCAATTGCAGCTGCAGGATTTGGAGGGGTCATGGTTGATTGCTTCGCTAGAACGATGCACTCGCAATTCCCATCAGCTACTAAGTGACGGCACAGCCTTGCGCGATGCCGCTGTTGCTGGTGATGCTGCCGATGCTGCTGTTGCTGATGATGCTGCCGATGCCGCCGCACGATGCTGCTAGCGACGCCTTCCCGAGTTGCTAGACGGGTGGCTTGCTTGCACTGTATCACTCAATGCAGAAGTTAGCAGGAAGAACTGCTTGCAGAAGCCTGCTGTGATTCTCAATGCTGTGCTTTAGTGACAGCCCTCATTTCCCCGTGTGAGAAGTGGGAAAGAGGGCATATGAGTTATCATGTGAAACATGCTCAGGCAAATGAAGCCGGTATTTAATTGTCTTCCTGTAACATGACTACCCTCAGGTGTCTGAGTAGTAATATTGGAGTCACGAGTTCGGACCCCACACGAGTCAAACGTGTCACCAGTACTCGCACCACTCACAAGGAATCACAGCCGCCTGACTCAGGCTGCCTGATGTAACTGTCGGGCATTGGTGTCACTTTGTGAAATTGATTGGCGGGCGAACTGATGTTTATGATTGCATTTTTATCGGAAGATAGGCTCCATCGGATTAAAAAAAAAGTCGTTGAGAAGAGGGGGGGAGGGGGAAGGGGAGAGGAAGTGCACTCGAGCGTTCTGGAGGGGTGCCTTCATAGGCTGAAGCTCCGGTCTGATTGGGGTGAGGGAATTATCATTTGGAGGATGGGTGGCAGTTTAATTCATTAGCGCATAGAAGGTGACCCCCTTGTTACCGGGAAAAGTGCGTTCTTATAGCGAAACAAGTAAATCGCAGAACGTTGAAGTACCAATATGAACTCTAGCTAGTCATGTTTGGCTCATATGATGACATATGATGACATATGTTCATATGATGACCTTTGAACTATGCCATTTGTACCAGGAACAGGGGTGTTAATGATGTTACGCCATCAGGCAGATTGTAATTATCCCATATGTGGGCCGCGCCTCCAAAAAATCGTGTCGCTTGCTCTTCTGTCTACCCCTCATTCCAAAATGCAATCCTTCACTTTGCGGCTACTGACACGCTCCCCTCCTTCCTTTTTTTTTTTTTTTTTTTTTTTTTTTTTTTTTCCTTTTTAATTTCTTTTTTTCCCACCCCTCTTTATACCACCTTCCCTCCACGTCGCATCTCGCCCTCCATATCCTTCCCTCCCGGCTGCCCCAGAACGTCCGGCGGGCCGCGGCCGCATCTCCGACGACCAGGACGTCCACTACGGCCCAGAGCGGCACAGCTCGCGCCGCAGGGGGCAGCACCGGCGCACGCGCAGCGAGGTGTTCGTGCTGGACGAGGACGAGGAGGAGGAGGAGGAGGAGAGCGGCCGGCGCGAGGACGACGATGGGCGGGGCAAGGCCTTGCTGATGAGGAGGTTCATGAGCAGCCAGGGCGGCGACAGGTGCGAGCGCTCGAGATCCGGGAACGGGAGAAGGTGATGTCGCGAGACGGAACATAGATAGTCGTGGATGGGCGCCAAATGACCGAGTAGTCGGCGCGCCCTTAAGCCCAAATAATCAATCAAGATAGTCGTGGCTCGCCGTTGATTCCATAAAGTTCACCGCACTACAGTGTGTGCAAACGATTGATGGAAACTCCTTGCCGTTCATCAGCGACATAGATGCAATTGTTCTATCTTACCTGATTCGTCCTACATCATGCCACTGAACCTGAAATGTCTGTCACTATCCTATCCTGAACCTGAAATGTCTGTCACATCATGCCACTGAACCTGAAATACCTGTCATACTGTTACCCACTTGCTTCCTTCGACAGATCTTCGTCCAGCGTGGATCGCTTAACCCGCGCATCACTGGGGGATATTACTCCCTCTTTGGTTTATCTTGAATAATGCCCGAACCGCTGCCGCTATACCCATCTTAACATTTGAGTACCTCAAGATAAACAACCAGGTTACGCCTTGGAACAAAGCTCAGCCCACGGTCATTACGGCGAGACCAATATGTCGCCATGAAGTAATTAATAGGGGATCACATTTCGGCAGTACTGTTCCAACTAACAGCCGGCTAAAAGTGAACAAATGCCTAGCACTGAGAACACAGTGAAGGGGACGAGTGGTCTAGGGGTAAGATGCTCGTCTCACAATCGAGAGATTGTCACCTATGCCCCATGGTGTGAGAGTGGAGCTATAGACTCGACGGTCGACGTGTCGTACAACCAATAACCGATAACACAGTGAGATATAATTGTCACGCCGTCAAATTCCAGGTCGATTCGACCCACCCATGACCTAATTCAAGGTCACATTGGGGGAAAACGTGTTCGCCGCCTTTGCATGCGTGATTTTCTCGGGTTCCGCAAGTGTTTGGGCGAACTGCCTACGACAAATGCCCATGCATGGACTTTCTAAGGCAATTCACCAACGTTCACCAAGGTCAACGTACCCCTGACCAGTCAACACGAACCTGAATTTTCTTCTCCCTGAATATACCGTCTGACGACGTATATTAGTATCATATCATAGTATCATATGACGTCAGTATCATATGACGTCAGTATCACATGACGTCAGTATCATATGACGTCAGTATCATATGACGTCAGTATCATATGACGTCAGTATCATATGACGTCAGTATCACATGACGTCATTATCATAGACATCAGTATCATATGACGTCAGTATCATATGACGTCAGTATCATATGACGTCAGTATCATATGACGTCGGTACCATATGATGTCAGTATCATATGACGTCAGTATAATATGACGTCAGTATCATATGACGACGGAGCCGCTAGGAGATCAGAAAACTCATGAGCTGTTCAGAAAGGGTCATCCCAGACAACGTGTATCATTATTATAAACCCTTTAATATGTCTCTGAAAGATTTGAGCATTTTCTTTTCCTGAGAAACATACATCGCGTGCTGTAGGTCTATTCAATTGCACGGTGACCTCATATGACCTCATATCTGAACCTGATGTGACCACGTACTTGTGATGTTTCCACGTGGCAGTTCTTGTCGTTTTGTTTAAATATTTACTGATGCAATGGCCCAGAATACTCAAACTCTTTTTGAGTCACCTGGCACCTGTGACGTCATCGGTGACTACAAGGTCAACAAAACTAAATATGACCCGATGATATTGTTCGACAACCCATTGCCCTTGTCTTAATTTTAATATGTGTACCCGTTCCGGAATTGCAAAGGGGGTGCTAAAAGGCCTCCCCATCGACTATTGTTGGGCAGAAGACGTCAGTGGCTACAGGGCTAAACTTCCGGCCTTCATCTCGCATGCTCTCAACTTGCCAGCATTATTACCATAGTTTCGTAAGTCTTTCCTGATTAGGAGCGGGACAATCGTCGAAGCTTCCCAACATTTCCCCAAGGAGAAGGTGAGTCAGAGTAGGTCCCATTGAAGACAGCGAGCAAAGTTTCGCTGCTTGGTTGCGCCGGTTGGTAGCTCGTCTGAATCTTTTTTTTTAAAGCTACGATTCCTGCACTACTAATTGCGGTTCAAGTTAGCAGGCTTGATCTTCAGAAGCCACGACTGATCTTCGCAAAAGTAAAAGTTGACCACTTGATGACGTGCGTGAGAGACACTGAATCATTGTGTATGTAGCCAAGGCAGAACAGTCACGATCGCTGAGACACCGGAAAACCGTCCGTTATTTCCGCGGGAAATGAAGTCATACAGTCATAAAGTCATAAAGTGTTAAGGCTTAATAAGAGCCACAGGGGCCCATCTGGGTTAAGCCTATCTGGAAAATGTACTAGAAATGTACATACTCTCACCCCAATCAATCCCTTACCTCAAGTTCCTAGGAAGCTATATATCGCAGCATATCTAGCACCAATTCACTTGCTATTGCATAACACTATCCCATTGTGCTACCATAGACAATCTCATCAGTATCACATCCCGAAGGAAGGTGCTGAATCCACTGCTAGGTACACCCTATATAAAGTTATAAAGCGTTTAGACTTAATAAGAGACTCACTTCCTATTGCATAACACACTCAACAATTACAAACTCCTCCCATCATACCCATCGTGCTACCATAGACAATCTCATCAGTATCACATCCCGAAGGAAGGTGCTGAATCCACTGCTAGGTACACCCTATATAAAGTTACAAAGCGTTTAGACTTAATAAGAGACCCAAGGGCCCATCCAGTTAAGTCCGTCAATGCAAGATAATATAAGCCTGGTAAAAAGACCCTCCCCAACCATCCCACAGCCTGAAGAACCAGTCCTCCAATATCCCACACACCTATCAATGCCTATCTACCCTAGCTTTCCAGCACTATTCCCCTGATCTCTCTTAACACATATGGATTGAATGTCTTATCAATAATTTTCAAACTGCATCCATGCCTGCTTAAAGGAGTCTGTGCCGTGCACACTTACTTAACATACATCTCACCCCATACATCACAAATTAGAACTCAAAAACGAGATTTTCCTGTCTAAAAAATTTATCCACCCTACTTTTAAATACATTCAATGAGGAACTACCCACATCAGCAGGCAGCCCACTCGACTGATCAACAACCCTTTGACTGAAGACCTGTTGTCGCTGAACTGTCCTACACCTCAACTTGTCTAACCTGAATTGATGACCCCTATGTGACACTCTAAACTGAAGAGCGCCATTTAAATTGACCTGATCTAGTCCTTTAACAATTTTGTGCATTTAAATCATGTCCCCCCTTAATCTCCTATACTTGAGTGAGTACATATCTAATGCCACAAGCCTTTCTCCATAATCTAGGTTACCTATTCCACTGATGAGTGCTAGTTGCTTTGCGCTGCACTCTCTCTAACTTGTCTATATCTTTTTGTAGGTAGGGGCTCCAAGCTTGTACAGAATATTCCAAGTAGGGTCGCACGTATGCTAAGTACAGTTTTTCATAACTTCCTTGCTCTTACACATCACACTTCTATTAATGAGTCCCAGCATTCTGAGTGCCCTGTTCCTAGCTGAGCGACATTGCTTTTCTGCTTTAAGGTCTTTTGAAACCAAAACACATAAGTCCCTTTCCTCTTCAATAACATCCAGTTCCCTCCCTCCCATTGTATATCTGAAAGTCTGACCTCCAGACCCCAGATGCACAACCTTACACTTGTCATAGTTGAAAGACATCTGCCATTGATCAGCCCACTTTGTAGGTCTTCCAAGTCTACTTGAATATTTCTAGATTGATCACAACTGTTTGCTATTCCTACCAGCTTGATGTCATCCGCAAATTTGTACACTCTATTCCTCAGCCCTACCTCAATGTTACTCACAAAGATGATAAAGAGAAGTGGCCCTAGAACAGAGCCCTGTGGCACTCCACTCAGAACATCCTTCCAATCAGATTTACATCCATTTAACATTACCCTTTGTTTCCTTCCCCTCAACCATGCTTCAATCCAACCTATAACTTTTCCAACAATCCCATGTTGCTGTAGTTGATGAATTAGCCTCCCATGTGGAACTTTATCAAAAGCTTTGCTAAAGTCCAAGTACACAACATCTATCCTGCTTTGATTGTCTACTTCTTTAGTAACATACTCCATGAACTCCAAAAGGTTAGTTAAACAAGACCTTCGAGATCGAAATCCATGTTGAGTATCCCTTAAAAGATTGTGCCTATCAAGATGAATCTGAACATTCTGTTTAACCAGATTTTCTAGTACCCAATGAAGCAGACTTTAATCACAAAAATGAACATGCAAGTCGTTTTGATGCTCATGTAGATTTTGTCCCTATATTTAGCAAGCATATGGACATGTGTCCATATGCCTACCCACTGGCAAAGCCAGAATTTTCCTAGGGAGGGGGGCGACCAAAAATTTAGATGCTACAGAGAAAGCTTTCGGCTCGCGAAGCGCTCCGAAAATTTAGTGTTTTGCGTGGTGAAAACATCAAAACTTCCCGCTTGATCTCGTGTATTTTTGGGTGCTGAGGGTTGGGGATCCCGGGCCGCCGGATCCCCTGGTCTGCGCATCTGCACCCATGTAACGTTCAATGACTTTCAGACGTAGATAAGTCGAGTTACAATTTAAACTTGTTGACAGGAGCGGGGGTGGCCGAGTGGTTAAGGTGTTAAGCTCGGGATACGAAGGCCCCGGGTTCAACATCCGCACCACTCCGGCCATTTTCTAATCCCGCGACCCACCGGAGAGACAGTGTGGGCGGCGCCACTAGCCGTGATCGTGCACAAAGTGCGTCGCAAACCACCCAATAAACAAACAACAAACACACTTTTTGACAGGCAAGAGCAGCACGACCAGCTCACGGAGGAGGAGATGCGCATGATCCAGCAGCGGCGAGCAGATCGTGACGCGACCGTGACGTCACTGCGACGTCGTGGTGACGCCACGCACGGCGACGGACGGCCAATCAAGACGCCCATCCAGGAGGAGACTCAGAGCGTACTCGAGCGAGAGGAGGGAGAGCAGGTGTGTTGGAGCTGGCGTGTGGGGGTGACAGCGGGAGGTGAGTAATGGGGATGGTAGTCATGAAGCTTGGTAGAAGCACGGCTATGTAATTTACAAAGGTGAGTGAAGCTTACGATGAAGGAGGAGGCAGTATTTCAAAGCCGGAAACCGGGACCTATTCTAAGTAAGTTCAACTGGGGTGGGGGAGAGGAGCGTCCATGGGCGACTGTGGCGCTCGATCATCCGATGAAACCAGACTTCCCCTCCATCAGTGCTGAAGCAACGGGCAACGATCACTGACTGGGGGAGAGCGCATGCCTAGCTAATATGGTAGAATATGGTAGAATATGATAGAACATGGTAGAAAATAGGTATACCACTTGCTGTGCCACTGAGGTAATGTAATGCAATGTATGGTCAGTGGTGGGACAAGTGAGGGATGGTTGGGCGATGCGAGCAGACGTCATTAAGCGAACCGAGAAGGAGAAATCGACCGAAGATCAGACGCAGGTCATGTCAGCGCGGCAGAGGCATAGAGAAGGATCACACCTTCCGTGTTGCGTTCTTCATTGCTGTAGCCTAACGTTTAACGATTCACGTTTTCTCTATCGTACTCTTTCCACAACTCTTACAATCTCGATTGCGCTTACGACACTTGATTTGGTTCTCCATAATCAACTTCTTCCCTTCTTCTTGCCGTGCCCTTCCTCCGGATAAAATGCATCCAGCATGGCTATGACTTTGTTGTGATTCACCTCAGAAGTTTTCTGACTACGCTTCTGACTACGCCTCTTCTCCGAGTGAGGAACCACATTCCTGAATCCGTACTACTACTTTCTGCTACTTTCTGACTGTCTTTGTCTTTGTCTTTGTCTTTGTCTTCTGTACTTTCTTTCTTGCTACTTCTTCTGCTACTTACTGTTGTGCACCCGACTATCTCCTCGATGGAGGCACCATTCGTCTCAGAGCGGTCATGCAACACACCATCTTCCATTCCACCGAACTCTGTAGCAACCAAACGTGTTCCCAGGTGCACGCCGTACTCCCGGGTACCCCCGAGCGCCTATACGCGCAACCCAAAGCCGGCCTACCTCGGCGACACAACAGCAGGACCGCCCTGCACGATGAACGACAACAGTCTGGCTTGCAGCACTCAGATACGGCCGTCGAGTCCGGCCGTCGACAGTCAAATGCCTCACTGGAGTCAAAAAACGGCCGGCGCCGGCGGGCGGACTCTGAGCCCGCCGGCGAGATATACGAGTCTAAGTTGAAGTACACCGACCACATTCAGGTCAGGAGAAACCGGTCCTGAGAGCGCAGTTATGTGATATATTTGTGTCTGTGACGTCGTGTGTCGTTCGGAGGTGTGCGATCCATTTCCTTATTTGCGAAGCATCCACTAGGCTGCATGTCAGTAAGCAGCTCACTATTTATCCTATCCAAGATATCATCAGCTGTTGTTCTTGCACGTAGTCAATTTTCCTTCAATAATTTTGCTCATCCAGTACAAATGACAAATGCGCGGATCATAAAATCAGTTAGTAATGGAGGCACTCGATCCGAATCAGAACATCACCAACAATTGTTGTGTCCGCATCTTAGATCTGACAAAAGTCAACCTTGGCAGCCAAACTGCGGGTGACTTGCCGGCGCAGCGCCCGAATGTGGAGGAACAGTCTCTGGTATGAGTTGAAATGAAGACGCAATAATATATATATATATATATATATATATATATATATATATATATATATATATATATATATATATATATGCATATATACATATATATATATATATATATATATATATATATATATATATATATATATATATATATATATATATATATATATATATATAACATTTACATATACATATAGAAGATACAACAAAGTGCACTATACACACCACGTGCCAGATGACCAACTTATGGTTCTGAAGCCGTAATAACAAACCAACCCGCAGATGTGTGGCGACAGGCTCACCCAAAATTTTCCGATCGCTGACGGCACGACTGGCTGTCCGCCAGGTGGAGATCAACCGTCGCGAGCTGGAGCAGCGCGTGCGCCTTCCGTCCGACTCGGCGCGCCGCTACCGACGCCAGCGTAGCCGCAGCCAGGAGGGCGGCGGCGGCGGCCGGCGGACCCCTCGTCGCCGCTCGCACGAGGCGGCCGGCTCGATGTCGAGTCTGCGCCGGCTCGACGACTCGCGGCCCGGCTCGCAGCTCAGCCTCCAGTTCAGCAGCCACATGGCGGGCGAGGCGCGCCGCGGCGCCGGCTCGCCGGGCCGCCGGCCGCCCAGGCGGCTCCACGACGGCGTGCGGGATGGCAGGGACAGCGACGAGAGGCTGACGACCGAGGAGGCCGGCATCGGCATCGGCAGCGGGTCGCGGAGAGAAGGAAGCAGGTGGGACGACGCAGGTGGAGAACACAGACGGCGGGACGAAGCCGACAGGAGAAGCGACGCAGAAACTCGCGTGAGAGGTGACGACAGAGGCGATGACGAGCAAAGGGACAGAGGAGACGAACGGAACAGAAGAGGCTATCGAGAAGATCGACAAGGCGACGAAGCAGGCACGACTGACGGCGATGAGCGCATGAGAGACGATCGCTACAGACGAGGCGAGAGACCAGACCGGAGAAGTCACGCTGGTGATCGTAGACGCAACGACAACGCAGACAGTAGTCTGGGCAGAGCTGGAGAAGGGAGGCCGACGGACGAAGAGAGTGGCGGCAGCAGCACAAGACCAATGGAACGACCACGAGAATGGCGGCAGCCGCGCACCAAGGTGCACCGTGCCGACATGAAGCAAAGGAGCGATCGTCGAGGGTCGGCAGCGACCCAGTCCAGATGCGAGCACGAACGCTTGACAAATTTGATCGGAGAGGCGTGCCTGAAACAGGCGGACACCAGCCGCCGCAACTCCAAGGTGCATCCGTCCGCCGTGGACGATGAAGTTCAAGGCAAAGGTAGCGATCGTCGAGGGTCGGCAGTACGACCCAGTCCACATCACGAGCAGACGGAGAACGTCGTTGGCGACAAAGTTCGATCGGAGAGGCGTGCCTCGAAACAGGCGGACACCAGCCGCCACAACTCCAAGGTGCATCCGTCCGCCGTAGACGATGAAGTTCAAGGCAAAGGTAGCGATCGTCGAGGGTCGGCAGTACGACCCAGTCCAGATCGCGGGCAGACTGAGAACGGCGTTGGCGACAAAGTTCGATCGGAGAGGCGTGCCTCGAAACAGGCGGACACCAGCCGGCCCGGCCGTGAGCGCAACGACGACGTCACTGGGAGAAACAATGACTTCGAAGGCCACGGTTCGAGGAAGGCGTTGGAAGGCGACCGGTCCAAGAGTGCAGCACCGTCTGAAGAGCGGGACGCGGACGACAGGACCAGAAGCAGAGTTGAGTCTGATGCGAATCGTGTCGCTCAGGATAGCAACGACGCCACCGCAAGAGACTCCGGCTCTAATGAGGGTCGTCAACCTAGCGACCACACTGTCAACACAGTCAGCCGCTCCGACGCAAATTCCAGCAAAGTCAAAGCCGGCAATGGCAGCGGTGAAGAGAAGAGTGTAAAAACCGGCACGATGGTCAAAGCCAGCATGGGCAGCGGTGAAGCGGCGGATGGAAAAACCAGCACGACAGTCAAGAAAAACAGCAAGAGCAACAGTAACAGCAATGGTACCAGCAAGACCAGCAAGACCACCGACAAAGTTGCCAACAAAGCGGCCAAATCCACCAACAGAAACATGGACAAGGCAGCAAAGCCGACGGACAAAAACACCAAGAAAACCGCAAGATCAACCGAGAAGAAAGGCCGACCAGGCGAAATCGTCCGACAAGAGCGCCACGTTGGGCGCCACTTCTTCCGACCAAACCGGCCGAAGCGCCGATGGCGAGACCTCGCGACCCGCTCAGCAAGTCGGTGTGGATGCCTCAGCCGCGCAGCGCACCAGTGACGTCACTGCGACGTCACTACAGGCGCTCGCCCGCCACAGCGATATCAGTATCGGGGACAGCGGCTTCGGCGACGGCGCGCTGACGTCACAGCCGCTGGCCGCCAGCCACACGAGCGCCACCTTCCCGGAGGAGACAGAGTCGGCGCTGTCGTCCACGCTGGTGCCGGGCGTCCGCCGCAAGAAGAATCAGTTCCTCGAGAAGAAGAGCATCTTCACCATTGCGTACGACGACGTGCACACCCATCGACTGCGCAGCGATACGCCCGCCGGCGATGTGTGACGTCATCGATGTGAAATGGCGATGCGCGACGCCTTCGACGGGAGTCGGTGATACATGACGTCATTGGTGATTAACAGCGATGTGTGACGTCCACGGCGGAAATATTCGGGGCCGGAATGGTGCATGCTGAGCGCGAGGGTTCTAACACCGTCGGGACCGTCTGCCATCGGCCAAGGGAGGTGGAGTCCCGCATAAGTTTCTTTCGATTTAGCTTTAAGCCCACGTGCATTGTATGGAAATAATGAACCTAACAAACAGTTTCCCTACCTCCAACAATTTTCGCGAGGCGGAGCCCGTGTTTTACGGGAAATTCACTGCTTCAAATGCATGCGCATTCCATGCCAGTTTTGACAGAGCCATTTAATGTAAGGGAAGCAAATTGCTTCGCCCTTCAGCGATAATATACTCGCTCGGTATAAAGCTCGAGTACACCTAAAGCTCGACTTACACTTAAAGTCGAGAATAAAGTCGCCTGTCGACTTAACCGGGACTCGATGAGGCGAAGATAGACCATCGTCTGATACTGTGTGCGGTATCGGTTTAATGCACCCACCGCTGGTCGGCGTTGCGACCTGCCCACCGCGATAAAGACGGCGCCACTATCGCGCGGCCGTGGGCAGCGCCGGCATGGCGACCAGCATGCGTGTTTATAACGGCGGCCATGTCTGAATTTCCGAGCGCCTCTTGTAGTCGGTTGTTCCGCACCGGGTTTGTCGTCACCAGCTGAGCGCGTCTCCACTCACGAGCTCCACGGATTGCCACCTCCACTACTAACCGGCTGTATGAGATACCGCGGATTGAGGATCGCATCGCTAATCGTGATCTTAGCATAACTAAACTTTGCAGCACCATGGCGTGCATCCTGAGCGTGCCACTATTGAGAACAATGCTGCAGGAACCAAAACCGTGCGCCAGAAAGTGAAGCCAGAAAGTTTCACGGTCACATTCCCTCCTTCGCTGCTACGATCGATCAAGTGGACGCACCAGTGGCGCCGAGTGCATAATATCGAGCGGAGTTTGAATTCGTGACCCTGAAACGGCATCTCGGGGCATTAGTTGTGCGTGCGTGTGTATTCCAATGTGCAGCGATGCGTTTGTATTCCGCACACGGGCGTGCCCGCCAAGACGGCGTTCGGCGGACTCCGCCGCCCCACCGTCCCACCGTCCACAGTCCGTATGCCACTCCACCGTCCACATATCTCTGTTCTGAGCCTGCTGAGCCACTAAGTCTGCTAAGTCCACTAAGTCTCTGCTAAGTCTGCTGATCTTGCGGGCGTTAGCCAGTGGACTGGCTTTCAACACAACGGCGGGGAACTTAATCGTTCCTGCGTTGATATATTGTCTATATCGATGGTGCTGCAATACGCGGCGACACGCCGCTTGTACTAAGTTATGTCGTTCGATGTGTTCGTTTGTTGGGTGGTTCATGACGAACTTTGCGGCACGATCACGGCCAACGGCGCCGCGCGCACCGTTTCGCCGGTGGGCCGCGCGATCGGAAAATGTCCCGAGCGGTGCGAGTGTCAAACCCGGGACGCTCGCATCCGAAGTTTCGAACCGTTCGTCCGCGCCGATCCCTGCGGGCGCCATTTCCTCTCGAGCAGACGACGTTGGCTGAATGCTAAGCGGGGATGGGGGATGGGGGATGGGGTATGGGGGGGACTCGAGCCGTCCCGGATGGGAACTTTCTCGGTCGAAGAGCCTCTTTTCCTTGGGGCGGTCCCACGTCCCCAGTGCCCCCTGGCGAGGAGGATGGCGTGTCCGAACACTATCGTCTGATTTGATGGCGATGTTATTGATGACTGATCGCTTACACTTGCCTTCAACGTGGGCTGCAGAGTTACTGAGGCCCAGAGTTTTGGGACCTCACAGCGTGCCTTTGCATCGGTTTTGGTATAGAAAAGCAGGTGCGCATATACAACGAATCCGTCCTCTCTGTTACGTATGTGGAACATGTGCCGTGGAACATGTGCCTGGCAACATGTGCGCTGGCACTGGGAACATGTGCCTGAGAACTGCAGCGAGTGCAGCTGAGTGCCGAGTGCTGAGTGGTGTACCGGTGGGGTTTCATTGGAATATCCGTCACCAAAGCTTAGCAAATAAACCAGTCGTTTGAGAGGCATGCTTGCAGAGCTGGATTGATGGTTTGGAGCTCGAGTCGGCTTGAAAACGAGTGCCGACAGACAGGGTGCCAACGTTTGCAGCCACGAACTTAGTAGCAATCATTAATGTTGTGTCAGGTGAAGGCCATGGATGCATATTCATTAATAATAAATGGAATATTCATGGCCTCCACAGGCCATGCTTGAAGAGGCCCGAATAGTCAAAACAATCATAGAACAGTCACATAATCATAAAATCAATAGTCGTAGAATAGGCAATGAATAGTCTTTGATCGCTCCCGGCCACCACCATCATTATCCCCCCCCCCCCCCCCCCCCCCCCTCCACCCCCTACCCATGAGTGCATGACACCGCCGTTGGTTGGAGATTGTCGCGCAGACGACCCGCACGTGCAGGCGATGCGGCCGGTGCGGGCGGCCGGAGGCTATGTGACCGGACACTCCCGCGGCCGGGAGCGATATCGGAACAGTGGGTTTGCCGCGCGCCCGCCCGGCACAATTATCTGTAGACACACACCGCCCGGGGGGATTTGGACCGGTGGCACTGCCGTGGTGATACACCTCGCAAGCGATGCTGCACTTCCGGGGCCCGGTGAGGTGCACAATCTGTTTACCAAAATAGACGTCGCAAACACCACAGACAACACAGACCACGCAGACCCCAGAACGCAAAGATCGTTACACACTGGAAGCCCTATGCATATCCCCAAAGGGTGCTCAAACTCCAAACTCCAAACTCCATAGACCGCCGAGTTCCACACATTGCAGATCACTACAACAACTCTTTAGATTTGAAGAGGCAACATTCGGTGGTTTCGTGTACGACACAGTTTTTCTATAATGCTTTTAGATTTAGAGAAAATGCTATTTTGTGCAAAAACTTTGAAACATTGCCCTCTTGGAGGGACATGAGACCAGTGCCTCCTCCTCCCAGACCCGCCTTACCTTGTCATTGCAGTTCGCACATTATGCGATTATCACATAGGCAAAAGGCGGCATCCTTGGCTTTACACTCGATTGGCTCTACGTTCGAGCCAATTATGGCATGCATGAGCTGTGACATCGCCTAAGTGCTGGAACGTGGTTGTCATGGCAACCCGCAGGGAAAACACCAGCTGGTAGAAATTGGTCTAATTGACCAGATATCAGGCGGGGCTTTTCACCTTCTTAAGTGCTGCGGAGAGGAACATTATGATCAATTCGCTTGCCTTAACGTGAACCTTGAACTTCTCCTGGCACATATCACCACATACAAAAAAGAACGGGAAAACAGGTTACATTCCAGCGACTGGCCATTGCCAAAAATGTCAAACACGAGAACAGCCGACAGCACGATATCTCAGACTGAGTGAATTAAGATCAAAGCAAGTTCCAGGAATGAGGGGAAATTGCTCGTCATGGCCAGTTCTGTAGTCGGCGGCCGCAATGTGATTGAATGACTACCTGCTCTTCCTGTTCATGGCATGCAATAACCCAGAACTATTTCATTCAAGCGGATGCACAAAACACGATTTGCCACCAGATGGAACGAATTAATGTAATACTGCTGTTAAAAGCATTTATGGTTAGGTTATCTACATGTTTAGCATTGATCGTAGAGGTGAGTGACCGAAATATGACGTCATGTCGCATACATTTTTATATTTATAATATCTTCCAGAAAGGACATTTTGCACCTTCAAAGCACATCGGATATTGAACAACTTTGATACAGGTCAGACGTGGAGCGTGGACCGGTGAACATAATTCAATGGTGAACGCCCCACTTAGTTCTGAGAACTTGCCTTTGGTTGGTTGGCTATTGGTTTTACGACACATCGACCGTTGAGTCATGTAACGTCGCCAATCTCTCACGCCGAGTTGCCGCGGGCGAAGAGTAGCGACAGGTGAGACTCGAACACACAATCTTTCGATTGTGAGACGGGCAACTTACCCCCAGACTACTCCTCCCAGCCTTGCCACCATGCTAAACGGCCGGAAAGCAGGTACAAGAAACCAATAAATGCAGATACAACGGGTACAGATACACATCGTTTCAGTGTGCCTTACAAAAATCCAAAACCCGCACCTACCTGGGACGGTTCACTCAGTATAGTCGCGACATAGGTGGCGAAGTGACATAAGACCAGCAGAGAACTAAACAAGGCGCCATGACGTCATAGGAAAGGGGACCGATGTCGTTAGTCGGTTGGTTATTTGGGTTTAAACTAGACTTTTAATGGCTTTGCACTTAAAGGTGCGTCGATTGCGTTGGCCATACAGCGCCCAACCGACGTGGTCTACCGTGTGGTGTTACATCGGTAGGGACTGACGTCGAAGTCCACGGCCGTGTTACGTCACATCAGCAGGGATTGATATCGAAGTGTACGGCCGAGTGACCTCACATCAGTGGGGATTAATGCCGAAGTTCACGGCCGAGTGGCGCCACATCAGTAGGGGCTGACGTCGAAGTCGACGGCCATGCTCTCGATGGCGCACATGTCGGTGCCCCTCTCGATGCTGCCGGCATACCGATGACGTCATTGGTAGGGAAATCGGCCAGTTGGCGCATATGACGTCATGCAGCATACGACTAGCAAACAAACAGACTGCAGCAATACACAATAGTTAACGGCAAGAAGCCACATAAAACACACAAACGTTCAGTCGCCGCTGTGTGCTGTGCCGCCGCTGTGCGCTGTGCTGTGTGCTGTCTAGCCTGTGCTGTGTTCCCTCGAAGAGTTCTACTGACCGAACAAGATACGAGAGGAAGAGGCAGGGGTGTGCTCGGACTTTCCAAAGGGAGCCAGTTTCTCCCAGTTTCAGCCTTTCGCTGACAAATTCGATGGTGTGGCGTACTCGAGAGCCTTCAAAAGGAGTTCCTGCTGAGGAATTAAAGGGGGTCAATGGGAATGCAATTGGGCTTCCCGGACTAGGTGCCGTTCTCCCATGGGAAGGATGGCTGTTCAGCGATCAGAGGCGAGAGGACACATGCCCTCGGTGTCTCCCCCTGGATCCGCCGGTGGCGACTGCCCATGCACGTCCCTGGGATCCAACAGAAGCACTCACCGGAAGAAGCCTTTCTCTCCCCACGCGTTGCCCCAAGAGTTCTTGACGATCCAGTACTTGCTGCCGTTCTCTTCTCCGTATCCCACCAGCAGCACGGCGTGGTTGGTCAGCTGAAAAGGTCAGGTCAGGTCAGGTCAGGTCAGGTCAGGTCAGGTCAGCTGGCAGGTCATCAAGATCACACACTGTTTACGACTGGACATTTTGGGGAGGAGGGGCTCGGGATAATGTTCCACATGATGTTCGGCAAAATCATGTGGAGGGCGAAAGTGCACACTGGACGTGTCAAAGAGGTCAGACATAGCTTTGAACCAGGTTCGTTTTCCTGTTCCGATGTCTGCTATCCACGCGAATATCCAAGCTTCTTAGGCAAAGAAACAACTGAGGTTTTTTTTTCATCGACGTAATGCCAGATAATCCTGAATTACGATTTCAAATGTTTCGCGGCTCATCCCCTAATTTTAAACGTGTGCGGCCGAGGTTTGAACTAAACACACCCCGCCCTACCGCAGGGGTAGGGGATCAAACTGAACCCCGCACTGCGAGGGTTAATGCAACAAGTGGGAAATTATACGTTGCGAGATTTTGAGAAAATCGTTATTTTGTGCGAATTTAGAAGTCACCATATTCAGGTCGTGTGAGGAGCAGTAATTGTTTCCCCCTTAAGCTGGTCGGCCAGCTATCGTGTTACTGCAGCAACACCTTCCTGCACCGGGAATCTGCGGGAATCTGCGGGAATCTGCGGGAATCTGCGGGAATCATTTCGATATTTGACACGAAGAAACATTTTGAGGTCATCGGCAAACATCAGATAACTTTTGCTTACTACACATGGCAGGCCAGTCACAAAAAGAGAGAACAACAGCGAGGAGATCAATCCACTGTTAAGAGTACCCGACACAGCAGGTACCGAATCAGACACCTTCCGATTGAGTACCACTCTCTGCCGTCGTTTCTCCAGGTATGACTTCAGACGGTCCAGAGCTAGCCCACTAATACCGTGCACACGCTACAGCTGATACAGTAGAAGGCGACGGTTTGCACTTCGAAATGCGCTATGAAAATTCGCACACACCGCATCCAACTGGGCACCCTCGGAGATTACCCCCACCCTGTAATGATGCTGCCAGATGGTAACAATGCTGCCAGATTGGTGGCGCAAGAACGGCGTGGGACGAACCCGCTCACCTCGAACGGCGTGGGACGAATACCTCACGCATTCACGGCGTGGGACGAACGGAGACAGGCTGGGACGGACATGAGGTATGAGTTGATCGCAAGCAGTGCAAATTTTGGCAAATTTTGGCGCAAATTTTGGCGCAAAGTGGCAGCAGTGACACGGATGGATAACTTTCTGGAAGCTTATGGGCGACTCTTCTTGAAGATAGGGACGATATTGGCCTCTGCCCACTGCTCGGGGAATAACGGCAGGATGACAGTGAAAAGCTGACATGGGGGGACAGTCAGCTCCTCAGCACACTCATTAAGGATGTGGGCATTCAATCCTTTCGGGCTGCATGCCTTGCCAACAACGATGTTTCTCAACAAGTAAATACTGAGTCCTCCGACACAGGAATACCAGTTAAGAGATCCACATGACTAAGGGATACTCGGGAAATTAATGGCAACTGGGTCAGAAAGTTCTGCTGCAAATGCATGGTTAAGTAAATTTGTTCTTGATGGATTATTTTGGTTTAAGGGCGCGCCGACTACAGGGTCATTTGGCGCCCATAAGTAAATTTGCTCTACCTAAATCGTTAGGTACCTGTACCCCATTACACTCCAGCACAGAAATCCCCTTTGTCTATTTAAAACACCTCATAGATGTCCAGAAACGCCTCGGATTTGTCACAAAATCGCCGACGAGAACCGTATGGTTTTCTGTGTAGCTCGACACACGCTTGAAATCAGTTTGTTTTCGTAAGAAGTCAGCCTTCACGCATTCGTCACCGGGATGATGCGTCGTTGATATTTGGGCTTATGGGCGCATCGACTGCATAGGTTGTACAGCGCCCATTGGATGACGCGTCATTGGCCCCAAAGCAGCCCGTTTGAGCTCCAGGGCTCACTTAGCCTCTGTGCCGAATCATCCACGGCGTACAAAGTTTGTTTTCCCTAAACGAGGAGTTTCCCAAACGCCGTGGAAATCATCCACGGCGTACAAAGCTCTTTCTAAACAACGAGGCGAACATGTCTGAGAGTAGCAGTGCCATCAAACGTGGACGCTCTTTTGCGCACTCACAATCCAGCACTATCACTCAACGAAATCACACGTACATCACCCAGGCCGTTCTCATCCAAACAACGGTCAGAGCTTCCACACTGGCGCCACCTACCTCCAGCGGATCGAACCCGAAGTTGCGCGTCTCCGTGACGTGTCGGTAGATGCCGCCGGAGTAGTCCATGAAGTCGGGGTACACCTCGAAGCCGACTGCCAGAGGACCCTTCTTCACAAGGGTGCTCATCATCTCCAGCTCATCGCAGCCGCCAAAGAAGCCTGCTCGCACACAACGGGTAGGATCGGCACAGTTGGTGGTGCCGTGCGCAGCAGGAACAGCGGCAAGGACTAAATGGTCAGATATAAACTCTCGCTCGCTGGTAAAGGCACGCGAAGCATACTGAAGCAGACTGTCGTGTACTGAAGCATACTGAAGCAGACTGTCGCGAAGCATACTGAAGCAGAAGCAGACTGTCGTGAGCGGGAGTGGCACATTGTGTCTGTCCGATTGTTTGTTCTCCGTGTCGCGCACAACAAGGCTCTCGTCCTGTGTGCAAGGACGGGCTACACGGCTACCTCTGCTCTCCCGGAGAGCTTCTGGACGTGTCCAGCTTGTCCGACCCTGGGCTGGACTCGAGCGCAATAACTACCGACTCACAGTGCAGCTACAAGATGGCACCAATTAAAATGCATTAAAATTAAATAATTATAGTTCTTGCTAACGTTGATGGAGCATAAAACACTATAATTTCACGTACCATCAACCTGTCGTGCTTCTTTCTAACTTACGGAAAACATAAGGTATTTACAAGAAAAAAACAACAGGTAGATAAAAATAATCTTATCACTGATAAAAAACCACTATTTTGGGTACCAAAAACATTCACTTCTTCCTGCGGAGGCTGCCCGCAGTCGTGCTCGTGCCATACCTCCGACGTAGCGGAAGGCGTAGGTGTAGATGCGGTGACAGTCCGGATCGGTGCCGCACTGCTTGGTGTCCTTGCCCTTGTACGGATTACACGACTCCAACACCATGCCATAGTCCTGCATCAGAGGAGAAGGTGGTGATCAGAAGTCGTCGGGAGTTATCAGGAGTCGTCGGTAGTTAATCAGGAGTCGTCGGTAGTTAATCAGGAGTCGTCGTGAGTCAATCAGGAGTCGTCGTGAGTCAATCAGGAGTCGTCGGGAGTCAATCAGGAGTCGTCGGTAGTCAATCAGGAGTCGTCGGTAGTCAATCAGGAGTAGTCGGGAGTTATCAGGAGTCATCAGGAGTTGATCAGGAGTCGTCGGGAGTCAATCAGGAGTCGTCGGGAGTTATCAGGAGTCGTCGGGAGTTATCAGGAGTCGTCGGGAGTTATCAAGAGTCGTCGGTAGGTAATCAGGAGTGGAGTCGGGAGTTAATCAGAGCCGAGTCATGGAGGGCTACAGATGGGTGTATCGGCAAGATGACAGAACATCCGAGGCCGATAGAGATCACCATGGATAACAAAGGTTCACAACGACCATCAGGGATCACCGTGGGTCACTCAGGGCGCTGTTTTCCTTGTTGAAGTTCGCGCGTCAAAACGAGAAAGCCGGCTTCGCAGAACGGAACCAGCAATGTACATTCAAAGAAAGCTGGTGTTATGGCAGTACCGCATTGCCATGTTTCTACATTGCTACATTGCTACATCTCCGTCCGAGTAGCGTCCACAGGGTACCTCGTCCGTCTCACATCTAGCAGCAGATGTCTCGAGAGCACCGCAGTAGGCTTACTGGCCGCCGCCAGGGAGAAGGCTCCCAGATGGACGTTAAATCTGCAAACGGTTAGAGCTCAAGACGATTCAGACTCGTAGAGAACGCTGTGTCCGTACCATGTCGCTGCCACGTCTCGGACCACCACGTCTCGGATCTCCACGTCTCGGATCATCACATCTCGGACCACCACGTCTGGATCACCACATCTCGGATCACCACGTCTCGGACCACGACGTCTCGGATCACCACATCTCGGATCACCACATCTCGGATCACCATGTCTTGGACCACCACGTCTCGGATCACCACGTCTCGGACCACCACGTCTCGGACCACCAGGTATCGGATCACCACGTCTTGGACCACCACGTCTCGGATCACCACATCTGGGATCACCACGTCTCGGATCATCACGTCTCGGATCATCACATTTCGAACCAACACGTCTCGGACCACCACGTCCCAGATCACATGGCCACGTCGGCCCGGCGTCACGTACCTTGCCGTACTTGCCGGCGATGAGGTAGGGGAAGCCGTCGGCGCGGAGTCACGTACCATGCCGTACTTGCCGGCGATGAGGTAGGCGAAGCCGCCGGCGCAGCCCTGCGAGTACTGACTACAGCTGACGACGTCCTGCGGCGAGAACACCGGCCGCATCGTGTTGTTGGTGAGGATGCGCACGCGCGCCTCCAGCCCGGCCATCGACGCGAACGCGTAGCAGGAGCCACAGGTGCCCTGGTTCCTGCAGCAGACGGCGGCAGCACCTGATGTAGACGTAGTAGAGGCGATCGGTGGAGGAGACGACGGGAGCTCCTGATGTAGACGTAGGAGAGGTGGGCGGTGGATCAGCTGACGGGAGCTCCGGATATAGACGTAGGAGAGGTGGGCGGTGGAAGAGACGACGGGAGCTCCTTATGTAGACACAGGAGAGGTGGGCGGTGGAGAAGACGACGGGAGCTCCGGTTATGGACGCAAGAGAGGTGATCGGTGAAGTAGACGACGGGAGCTGCTGATATAGACGTAGGAGAGTTGGGCGGTGGAAGAGACGACGGGAGCTCCTGATGATGTAGACGCAGGAGAGGTGATCGGGGTGGAACAGACGACGGGAGCTCCGGATGTGGACGAAGGAGAGGTGATCGGTGGAGCAGACCATGGAAGCTGCTGATGGAGCGCGCACCGCTCACCGCAGGAAGGAGGCGGGCCGAGGAAGGAAGCGCGCCGAGGAAGGAAGCAGGAGGGAAGGAAGGAAAGAAGGAAGGAAGTGTAACAAAGTTGGTTTTGGAGCGTCTTAATCCCATAAATTCAGCCCCCACCCCACAGTTCGACTGGCGCGGTTGTAACAATTTTAGATGTAACTATACCGTTCGGCACTCGTTCGAGAATGCCCCGTTGTATAACGCAGGGTGACGCGTGAATCATGCCACCACTGTCGACGGCCGGCTGGACGCGTCTTAATGCATGTTATGACTTACGGCCGATAACTGAGCCACCGAGACGACTCTGCATCCGACTAGACAGCTTCGGAATGCCACTGTCGTCTGCAGGCAGGAAATGCTTATCAAATGTTATGCGTTATGTTTGCGATCCGAGCCGAACAGAGACGACTCTGATCTGAGCCGACACGGGATGTTTCTGATATCTGAGATAGAGACAGCGCGCCCGCTTGGTGTAGAGTTCACAGGGTTCTAGCTGGCCCGACGGCCTGGTGCGACGCAGTAGTGACGTATTACGGGTTGATCACGTGGTACGGGCGTTGCCTGTGGTTACTTAGCGAACGGAGCCGGGAGGGCTCAGAAGGGAACTGGCCGTCGAGACGCGCGGTTGTGTGTTGGAGCTCGGTGGGGCAGAGTGGCCGATGGCTGGCCAGCCCTGTCCCGCACCTGCAGTACTAAGGTACGCATGAACTCTGCCCGAGAGTCGCTGTGTCTGTTGAGATGTAGAGAGAAGGTGAAGATATTGCTCTGTCTGTCGAGATGCAGCTATATTATTAACACATTTATCACGCTGCGCCATTAATGTCTGAAATATCATGGCCGCTGACTATTTGACTAATAGCCCAATATAGAAGTGCTGGCTTTGGAGGTGCGTGTCAAGATGTGAGATCAGAGCACGGAGATGAAGGCTTAGAGCTGTTGAATTTACTCCCGGGGGTCTTAATATCGTCCAACGCGGAGGTCAAACCATAGACTAATCCACAAGCCGAAAATGAAGGTTTACCCCATAAGTGAGGGGGGTGAAAAACCTTCACTACAGGCGAGGAAGGAAGCGGGGAGGAAGACAGGACGGAAGGACGTCCCGCTTCCGCCAAGGAAGCGGGCCATCAACATTGAAAGATCCATCAGTGAAGACTTGGAGAGATGAGTCGCATAGAGGGAGGCATAGCAGGGGCTGCTGTCGCCCGGGCTCCTGATACCAGGGCGACGTGTGGCACATCACCTTACCCGCTCAACAGAGATGAGAGGTAGCGGATGAGGTGCGCAACACGTGCCAGCCTGGCTCCTGGTGCGGACGAACGGGAGGGGGTGAGCGGGGGGGGGGCGGTCAATAGAAACGAACCTTTAGGCCGACGGAAGCCAGTGGATATGTGGAAGGAGTCAACAGGCAGGTGAACAAGCAAACTCACCTGCTCCACCAATGAGGAAGGTTACTGTATATTATTATACGCCAGCATGTTATTATATATTATATGTTATTATCTACAATAACGCCAGATGCAGTATTACTTTTCACCCATGGCTAAGCAGTGTACTACCACCAGAATGGAGGCCGGGTTTAAGAAACTACGGGTTTGGATATTGTCATCAAAGAGCCAGAGGATTCGAGATTGGTACCATTTCAATGTCAAACATATCGCAGTTGTCATGGGATATCGGTGGCAACCATGGCTGTCATGGCAACCATCGAGATTAACAGGTGACAAGCAAGCGATGGTCTTCCCGAGAGGATAGAGTTCTGGACAATAATCCAGGACATGGCTACATTTCCAACCCTGCCTGACACACAACACGATACCTGACCTAACCTGACACACGACACATGACCTGGTCTGACTCAACATACCACATGACACATGACCTGGCCTGACACACGATACGACACCTCATCTGGCCTGACATACGACAAGGTACCTGACCTGATCTGACATATAAGGCGCCTGACCTGACTTGACAATACATGACACCTGACCTGACTTGACCTGACCTGACAGTGCATTACACCTGACGACCTGATATACCAACAAACATGATCTGATGCACAACGATATACCTAACCTGACCTGATTCAATGCATGACACCTGATCTGACCTCACAATGCATTCCAGCTGACCTGACCAGACACACAAAACGACACCCGAGACACACCTGATAGGTGACAGGTAGTTGACGCCCTGCACATCTCGCCAGTCCCAGGTGCGCGGCAGCCGGTCCTGCAGGGTCGCCTTTATGACGTCAGAAGGCCGCGGTGACGTTATCTTGGTGATGCCGTACACGCGGGACAGGTGACCACCGGACCTGCTCTGCATCTCTGGCGGATGGGCAGCGACAAGGTCACATTTATGGACAAGGCCAGCAGATAGGACATTGGTGCAAACATCGGCCACTTCCAAGCGAACAATAAAAAAACATCGAAAACAGTATTTGCGGATTCTGTCGCTCGATAAGTGCAGGTAAAAAATTAACGAAACGAAAGTTCTCACGTGCATTTGATTGCAGCGTGCACTACACATCAGCATATTAAACCGCTTTTCACCATATTCGCTCGAAATTAGCGATAGGAAACGTAAATATTTTCATTAAATATCCCGCATTTCAGAATTCCGTTTTTCTATTACTGGGAACAATGGCAGCCAATGCATCTCATAGCCACATTAACCAACTGGTCAGCTTCCCTACTTACAAATCGTGGCCAGTCTTATCTGATGGACCTTACGTCTGCACAGTCCTACTCATGACCAATCGTACTACTTATGACAAGTCCTACTACTCATGCCCAGTCCTACTACTCATGACCAGTCCTACCACCTATGACCAGTCCTACCTCCTATGACCAGTCCTACTACTTATGACCAGTCCTACCACTTATGAACGTCCGTGAAGTTGGCAGGAGTTCGATATTCATATTCAGCAGAAATCGACGACCACTTCGATTTCGCCCAAACACGGTGTGACGTTAGGCCAAAGGTCCCTGACCCACCATGCAGACGCATTTCACGGGGCATCGAGTGGTTTGACCTCCAGAGGTCAACATAGGTCACCATCCAATAATGCCAGAATATGTAAGTTATATAGGCCATTCGCCAATAACGCCAATAACGTAGGCAGTCCAAAGGTGGCATTAGAATCTTTGACGTCCGATTAATTCCGGTGATATATAAACATATGTTACGATAAAATCAGTTTTGGACCCAATGGTTCATTTCCTATAGGGTTTAGAATGGGACACTCCGGGACTGGAATTTGCGACCCGTTCGATTCTTTTTAATCACCCCAAACGTATGTAATGCCAAAACACGTCGACAACTCACGCCGTTTCCTGGGCATCGAAAGATACGTTTGTGGCGATATACTGGCATTATTGGATGGTTGACCTATGTTGATCTCTGGAGGTCAAACCATTCGATGCCATGTGACATGCGTCTGCATGGTGGGTCAGGGACCTTGGGACTAACGTCTCACCGGGTTTGGGCGAAATCGAAGGGGTCGTCGATTTCTGCTGAATATGAATATCGAACTCCTGCCAACTTCACGGACGTCCACTTATGACCATTTCCACTTGCGCCCATTCCCACTTATGACAAGCCCTACTTGTAACCAGCTCTACTTGTGACCAGTTCTACTTGTGACCAGTTCTACTTGTGAACAGTCCTACCTGTGACCAGTCCTACTTGTAACAAAGTTGGTTTTGGGGCATCTAAATCCCAGCCATTCCCAGCCCCCCACCGTCCCTGGCGCGACAAGTTTCCGGTAGTTACCTGTCGCCCGCCTATCTAGATGCTGACGAGTGAAGTCACCGCTCCAGTCGGGGCCGTTCAATGTACCTTGCCCCTTCCCCTCCCCTCTCCGGAAGTCATCCCGGCCGCCAGAGCGGTGACCTCGATACCGTGCAGCCGATACCAAACCCCTGCCCATATCCGACCGGCGCGCCCGGCCGTCGCCTCCGCTGATGTGATCTCGATACCGTGCAGCTGTAACTTCCCCTCCCTCTCCAGCACCCCGGTACCCCGACGCCCCGCCGCCGTCGTCAGATGGTGAATGCCAGTGGGTGATGCTATCGTCAGTGGGTGATGTAGGACAAGTGATTATATTATGGAAACCCTATGGACAGGCGTGTATATGATGTCTATGCCAGCTGTCAGTGGGCTGCGGTGAATTGAACGTCGTGTGTCGTTAGAGTGTCAGACGCTGTGTCGCCAGACCAGAGGCTGCAGTACCGCGCCTCTGCCAGTCAGCCGATTGTTGTTCACCAGCGTCCGGTGAAATGCTGATGCAGCTCACGTGTCCGGCGCCAGGCCGGGCGAGGCTGCCGAACTGCACTCTCAGCACCAGTTCCCACGGAGGGACAGATGATGAGATCAGAGATGTCTGATGTCTGAGACAGAGGCAGCGCGCCCGCTTGGTGTAGAGTTCACATGGCTCTAGCTGGCCCGACGGCCTGGTGCGGCGTAGTTGTGACGTAGACTAAGTCACGTGATAGTGACGTAGAGTGAGTTACCTCGGGCGGAGCCGCGAGGGCTCTTCCTCTGGCTACCGAGCGCTCATCGCGAGCAGATGTCGCCGATGGCGCGGCTGGCCCCCCGGGCTGGCTAGCCCGCCCTGGCCCATCATTGAGGTATGTGAGGCTGATAGCAAATCGCTATGCGTGACTGAGATGTAACCGCTTGAATACTTGTAAGGCGTAGAGCGAATGAAGACCGGCTAGAATGTACGTTGAAGATCGTATGTGAAACTGTTGCTACTGCTACCGCTTGGAATGTCCGAACTTGTGACGGGAGATGAGAGCCAGAGATATTGTATGAAGATGTGGATGGCCGCGTGAATCGAAGGTGAAACTGTTGCTCTGTCTGTCAAGCTGATCGAATCACCATTAATGTCTAATCTTCGTGGCCTTTGTCTGTTGACTAATTTGCACAATATAGAAGTGCTGGCTTTGGAGGAGCGTGTCAAGATGTGAGATCAGAGCCATGGAATGAATATTCTCGGGGTTTTAAATATCGCAAACGCGTGGTCCTATAGACTATTCACGTAGCCAAATGAAGGTTTACCCCTGTACAGAAGGGGGACAAAAAAAGCCCCTCTCTACATACTTGTGACCAGTCCTACCAGTGACCAGTCCTACCAGTGACCAGTCCTACCAGTGACCAGTCCCACCAATGACCAGTCCCACCAGTGACCAGTCCTATTTGTGACCAGTCGTGCTCTCGACCAGCTCTGCTTGTAACCAGCGCCACTTGTGACCAGCCCATCTCTACCTACGTAGCTCTGTGATGTGCAGACTAAAGAACTAAAGTTTCCGAATATTTATAGTCACCTTGCCATGCGGGGTCCTGTTATTTACCTTTAATGCACCAATGGTGGTATTTTGAGGCCAAAAATTAGCGTTGCTTCTGCTTGCACAGACACGTTTATGGCGCGGCTGCGTCTGCACCTCGTGGGTGTGAGTGTGCTCCTTGTCCGGGGTGAATTTTGTTGTTGTAATCTTGAATTTGGACAGGATACTTCTTGCGCCTTCAAGTCTGGCGCAGTCCCATTGTTCCTCCTTAGCATCGTGCAATGCTTTTCGTTTCATCAATGTCATGCTAGCTAGATTAAGTTTGCAACTTTCGGAAACTGGGATTAAGAATAAAGGGCGGAAAAGGACAAATCCAGGAATATCGGACGTAGTTCTACGGTTCGTCCCAAACTACTCTGTCCTTGAATATGACTTCGGGGTTAACAACTCGCAGGTTGGGGTATTTTGATGGAGAAGCAATACATTTTAACCCATTCACCACCAATGAGCATAAATTAAGCGGCCATTGGTTGCAAACAGAGGATAACAATTAAGAGAGAATACTGCCTTGGATGACATAAATCAAGGGTAGTTCTGCTTCCTCAGCCCTGGCAGGACCTCTGCGGGATTACGCGACGTGCCCCGCACCTCTGTGGGTACAGGTGGTGGCTGCTCTGTACCTCTGACGTTGTGTACCCCGTACTTCTGCGGGTACAGGTGGTGGCCGCTCTGCACCGCTGAGGTGTGTACCCCGTACCTCTTCGGGTACAGGTGGTGGTCGCTCTGTACCGTTGAGGTTGTGTACCCCGCACCTCCGTAGGTACAAGTGCCGGCTGCTCTGCACCGCTGAGGTGTGTACCCCGTACCTCTGCGGGTACAGGTGGTGGTCGCTCTGTACCGCTGAGGTTGTGTACCCCGTACCTCTGTAGGTACAAGTGGTGATTGCTCTGTACCGCTGAGGTGTGTACCCCGTACCTCTGTAGGTACAAATGGTGGCTGCTCTGTACCGCTGAAGTGTGTACCCCATACCTCTGCGGGTGTACGCGGCGTGCTCCGGATACGCGCGGGCCGTCCAGCCGAAGTTTCCACGGTTGATGAAGTCGACCCGGGCCTGACTGTTCTTGTACAGCTCCTTGTCGCTGGCCTCCAGCGTAGCCTATAAATCAGTGGATAGCTTGTAAGTCAGTGGGTAGCCCATACCCCGTAATTCCCTTCGTAGTCGGTCAGTGTTGTGTAGCCTGTCAGTCTTATGTAGCCTGCGAAGATGTTTGCCCCGCCAAAGAAATTGCGAGTTTTCGAAATTTTGCTTTCAATGTTGTATTTTTTTTTTCGTAATGGGTAGAGTTGTACCGAGACACGCTGCTTTCAATAAATTCAGCCCCATTAATTGCTTAATTTAGTCAGAAGCTTCGATTTTAGCCCTGATGGGCAAATATGCAAAAAAAGAAGTTAAAAAATGCAAACTCACAACTGATTTTGGTGAGTTTTGTGCCGTCCCTAAAGATAAGGAAACGCTGAAAGTTGTATTCACGCATCTTTACCCGTTAAGGGGTAGCGACTGGTTGAAGGTTTTTGGAGGTGACCTAACTTGACCTTGAATAACTCTGTGACCGTGGATAACCTGAGGTCAAAATGTTCCCACATGTCAAACTTACGTAGGGAAAAATATTATAAATCTCTGCGTGCTGCCCCGCGCCGTTGTTTCACTATCTCAGGAAAAATGGGCGGAGGGGGGGGCGTAAGGAGACCCACCGAAACGGCCCGTGTTAACACCAGACAGTCTCAGAGGATTTAGACGTCATCGAACCCCCAGCCCACGGCCCTGTGGTTACGAGACGGTTCGAACTCCCATCACAGCACCACCGGCCTCCTGGTAGATGGACGATTTCTCACTTGGTGAGAGCGACATTTCACCTGGTTAAGAAGCGACGCCTCCCCTGGTATTACAAACTTCTCACATGATGTGTGAGTAGCTTTTCATCTGGTGATTGAGCAGCTTCTCTCCTGATGAGTCAGAGACCCATCACCCAACGAGAAAGTGACTTCTGACCCGGTGAGTAGCTTCTGACCTGGTGAGTCAGTGACTCATCATCTCATGAGTCAGTGACTCCTCCCCTGGTGAGTCATTGACTCCTCACCTGGTGAGTAGCTTCTCCCCTGGTGAGTCAGTGACTCCTCATCTGGCGAGTCAATGGCTCCTCATCTGGCGAGTCAGGGGCCCTTCACCCGGCGAGCAAATGCCTTCTCTCCTGGTGAGCAGCTTCTCACCTGGTGAGTCAGTGACTACTCACCTGGTGAGTTAGTGACTCCTCACCTGGTGAGTCATTGACCCTCCACCCGGCGAGCAAATGCCTTCTCGCCTGGTGAGCAGCTGGCTTCTCACCTGGTGAGTCGTGGCGGGCGCGTCCGGCACGCTCTTCTGACCGCGGAAGCAGGCCCAGTTGTGACCGGTGAAGTCGTGCGACCAGCCCGCCTTGGTGCGGTGGCACAGGCTGGTCACCTGACCGGTGGAGTCGGTGGTGAAGTCGGAGAAGGCGAAGTACACGCGCCCCATGAGGCGCACCTCGAACCCCTGCCGGAATTTACACCTGTTTGAGAGATGATACGTTGGTGGCAGAGGTGGAATGTGGGTGGCAGCAATGAGATGTTGGTGGCAGCGGTGGGATATTGGTGGCAGAGGTGGGACGTTGGTGGCAGCGGTGGGACGTTAGTGGCGGCAGTAGGACGTTGGTGGCAGCGGTGGGTGATCAGTGCTAGACTGCTGTCTGGCTACCTAGGTGTGGAAATCTGTTGCCTGGTTACCTAGCCTGGTTTTAGACCACTCCACCACCTGACTACAGCAGACTATTGTCTGGTTACCCGGCTGCGGAGACTTGTCTGGTTATCTGGTTGTAGACAACTGTTGTTTGGCTACCTGGCTATGGACGATCGTTGTCTGGTTACCTGGCTGTAGACGATAGCTATCTGGTTTCCTGGCTGCAGATCACCGTTGTCTGGTTAAATGGTTGCAGTATACAGTTGTCTGGGTACATGGTTGCAGCAGACAGTTGTCCGGCTACCTGGTTGTAGATGATGGTCCAGGTGCCGAGATTGCCGAACTGGTCCTCGGCGGTGTCCGGGTACTCCAGCAGGATCGAGAACTTCCTGTCGAACCGGTCTGCGGGCAAGTTCAATGGTGAGACGTAGAACAAAGCAGCAGTTTGGCTGCAGACGAGGAGCCCGGCTACGGTTGGGGCCACCTCGTTGGTGCGCTATTTCGGCTTTGAGTCTACATGGTTGCAGTTGTGGGTTGCGACTTCTGTCTGAATCTTGAGGAAAACCGTAAGAGAAATTAGCAGGATAAAATGCTGGGAGAATATAATAGTAGAAAATAGATTGGCGAGAAAAAACAGTCTGATTGTTTATGAGACGAGCAAGGCCATAACAACAATGGTACCGGAATTATAACGTAAAATGGCATACGAGAGAAGTCACACAGGTGTTCCTGTTGAAGTATCGATGGAAAATTACTGGAGAAGTCCCTGGTGCAGGTCACCAACCTGTCCCCAGACAGGTTAGTGACTTTTATCGGGGAGAGCCCAGTGACCTGTATTGAGGAGAGGTCAGTGACCTGTACCGGGGACAGGTTTGTAGCCTGCACCAGGGAGAGGTTAGGAACTGCTTTGGGAGGAGTTAGTGACCTGTACCGGGGAGAGGTCAGAGACCTGTACCGAGGAGAAGTCAGTGACCTGTGCCGGGGTAAGGCCAGTGACCTGTACTGGGGAGAGGTTAATGACCTGCACCAGTGAGAGGTTAGCAACTGCCCTGGGAAAGGTTAATGACCTGTACCAAGGACAGGTTAGTGACCTGTATTGGGAGAGGTTAGCAACTGCTCTGAGAGAGGTTAGTGACCTGTACCGGGGATAGGTTAGTGACCTGTAATAGGGCGAAGTCAGTGACCTGTACTAAGAAGAGGTCAGTGACCCGTACCATGGACAGGTTAGTGGCCTATACCGGAAAGAGGCCAGTGATCTGTACTGGGGAGAGGTCAGTGACCTGTACCGGGGACAGCTCAGTGACCTGCGCCATGGAGAGGTCAGCGACTGTCTGTGGGAGGTCAATGACCTACTGTTCTGTGGGCAGTCGATCTGGTTGTCCCCCATCGGCAATCCCTCGTAGAAGGTCCACAGGCCGCGGATGGAGTCGAAGCTACAGTTTGCCGGAGTGTCGGCCATAGATGGCACAACCAGCGCCAACACCGTCATGGCCAACAGCAGCAGCGACATCTGTCCACACAAAGGTTGTTATTGTTCGGTAGAGATGGCGCCACCTGCGCCGGCACCATCACAATCGTCAGCGGCGGCGACATCTGTCCACACACAGAGGTTGTTATTGATGGGTAGAGATGGCGCTACCAGCGACGGGTGATTGTAACCAGTTGTGTCGGCCACATCTATCAACAAGAAGAATAGTTGTTTTGCATTCTGAAACAGGAAGTATCAATAACGACAATTAACTATAATTAACGATAATGGCGATAATTAACCAGGGCCATTAATAGCAAAATCTTCCACAACAAAATCGGCACACAACAACACATTATTTCTACATGGCCGAGATGATCATGGGTGGATGAATGTGCACATTATTTTAGTGGTGCCTCCCAGGGGCGTATCGAGGAGAGGGGCAATGGGGAAACCCTCAAGAGACCGTCTTCTTCAGATATTTTGCACTTAAACGGCAATTTCGCGAAATCTAAGAACAATTTATGAACTAAATATTGTCCTACAGATCAGTGGTGCCTACAAGGGGCGTATCGAGGAGAGGGGGGGGGGGGGAAACCCCCAAGAGACAGCCTTCTTCAGATATTTTGCACTAAAACGGCATTTTCGCGAAATCTAAGAACATTTGATCAGCTAAGAATTGTCCTACAACAGTTCGACGAAAGTGAGCTGTTCCAATGGCATGCGTTTTTTTTAAAGACCTTTGAATTGCCCGACTTTTGACCTTTGAATTGAGGTTGTGGAGCCCCCAAGTATTGCGGCGGGGTTCTGAAAAATTGCGCCAGGCTCATTCAAAATATCGCTAGGGCCCAAAATCGCCCCGGGGCACCTAACAGTCGCATTGGGAGCCCAAAAGTCGCAAAGGGGCCCCTGAAGATGGCGTTGGGGGAGCTATGGTTGAAACTGAATGACCTAAAAAGAGGGTGGTAGATTGTGCCCCTCCACGGGATAATTCAGTTTGTCACTAATTGCATTCTTAAAAAAGGCCACATTGATAAACTAGTGTTCAAAATCCGGGTACTTTCTTTAAAAAATTGGGGTAAGTGGCCCACTCCAAATCAGTTCCCCCCCCCCACCGTAGCGAAAATACTATTGGTTATTGGTGTTACGACACGTCGACCGTTGAGTCATATAGCAGCACAAATACTAAGCACACAACTGGTTAACGCTGAAGCTTAACGTGGCCGATGAAGGGGACACGGTGCTTGAGAGACTGGCTCCCCGGACTTTGACGGGGACGCAATGGTAGACGAAGACTGGCTCCCCGGACTGTGGCGTGGACACAATGGTAGAGAGACTGGCTCCACGGACGGTGACGGGGACATGGTGGCAGAGAGACTGGCTCCACGGACGGTGACTGGGACACGATGGCAGAAAGACCGGTTCTCCCGGATGTCCTCATCACGCTGGTTTCCGCCGCCCCACCCATCCTGCACTTCGCGCACACCTAAGTGCGTTTGAAGAAAAAACATATCGTCAGGCTTCAAAACTGAACGCCAGTTGAACTACCAGCTGCACGCGCCAGGGTAGACAGGAGTGTCGTCCTGTTACAAGGTGGATGTGCCGGAGTTGTGTTGCAGTGTGATGTCGCTATGCAACGAACCAAGACCCGAGAGTGGATCTTAATGCCAGGCGACACTTAAGAAAAGACCCTCGGCGTACGTTTCGATCGCGTGGACACGGCGGTGTTCGTGGTGATACCGCTCACTGTAGTATGTTTTCCTTACTGCTTCAGCTCATCGACGTGCTGTGTGAGAAGTCGCCATATGCGTGGCGACTTCTCAGCGAAAATGCGGCCTTCATTTGGGCGCCTCATCCAATGTCATGGCCTGAGCCCGACAACTTGTAGAAATACGGCGGAACAAATTCGAGCATGTATCTCCTTCAGAGATCATACGGCAAATCGGTGGCGCTTTAAGTCGTATCCAGGCTTGGGGAAAAGCTGACATCGAGAAGACATGACGCCCAAGGAGCGTCGTTCTTTGGTCTGTCAGGGAAATTGAAGTCACGACATGACCATTGGTAGGTAAAGTTCATGAAACTAATTGTCAGTTCTTCACCAGTAGTGATATTCTTGGTTACTTCAAATATTAAGACTCGCCTGCTGGCAAAGCCAATGCTTATTTTATACATGCGTAGCGGACACGGGAGATGATGTCTAAACATACACAATGCTCCATCGACCACAATGAATATGGCGAGGTCACGCGGGACCAGAGGTCGGCCGGCCAGAGCGGCACCATATGATCACTGTGACGTGACGACCAGAACACCGGCCGGCCCGAGTGGCTCCAGATGGCCACCGTGACGTCACGGGTGGCAGCCGCCGGCCGGAGTTTACAGCAGCTGAGTCGGCGGCGGGCGGCAGATAATGCGTCATGGTGCCCGGCCAGCCAACGCGGCCGGCTGCCACCGAGGCCTGGTACAGACACCGACACCTAGACTGCCACCGAGGCCTGGTACTGACACCAACACCTAGACTGCCACCGACACCTAGACTGCCACCGAGGCATGGTACTGACACCGGGACCAGACACCGACACCTAGACTGACACCGACAACTAGACTGATACCGACACCTAGACTGACACCGACACCTACACTGACACCGACACCTAGACTGACACCGACACCTAGACTGCCACCGAGGCCTGGTACCGACACCGACACCTAGACTGACACCGACACCTAGACTGCCACCGACACCTAGACTGCCACCGACACCTAGACTGACACCGAGGCCTGGTACTGACACCGGGACCAGACATCGACACCTAGACTGACACAGACACATAGACTGATACCGACACCTAGACTGATACCGACACCTAGACCGACACCGGCACCTAGACTGACACCGGCACCTAGACTGACGCCGACACCTAGATTGACGCCGACACCTAGACTGACGCCGACACCTAGACTGACGTTGACACTGAGGGTTGACACTGAGGGTTGACACCGAGGGTTGACACCGAGGGCTGACACCGAGGGCTGACACCGAGGGCTGACACCGAGGGCTGACACTTAGGGCTGACACTTAGGGCTGACACTTAGGGCTGACACTTAGGGCGGACACTTAGGGCGGACACTTAGGGCGGACACTTAGGGCGGACACTTAGGGCGGACACTTAGGGCGGACAATTAAAATGCAGTAGCCTTTGCCGAGGTAAACAATAGCGTCTGAATGAAATAATCTTCAATCTAAAAGGTTTTAACAAAAAAATGTTTGGAAGCCAATATCGTAGCATACTAGATTCTGACACACATCGAGGGTCCCATGCTGCTCAAGTTCTGCTTACAGCAAAAGTTGACAAAATCGGATCCACCAGTGTGTACACGTGCACGAACGTTAATGTGGTACAAGACGTTGAACGTGAACGCGAACGTTTTGGTAAACAAGAACACAAATCCGGTAACTTAGAAACGGTGGAGGTAGGTGGTGGCCCCTACACAGGAAATTATGTTGTCATTAATTTTTTTTTAATGGGCCCTTTTGCCAAATAGTGGTCGAAATCCGGTGCTTTTAACCAAAAATAGTGGGATAATGGGCACTCTCCAAATCCTTTCGACCCCTCCCCTGATGCAATCCCTAGGTGCGCCACTGGGGAGGGAGAGGGGGGGGGGGGGCTGACGCCGAAAACCGAAAGTTGGCCCCCCACCCAAACCGGTGGGCTAGATCCGCCAGTGGCCGACACTGACACTGATGATGACAGAGGAATGCCACCGACACTGAGGCATGACAGAGGAACACCGTACACGGGGAGGAGCGCATTTAAGACTGCTTGGGCCAGAGAAGGCGCACCACACGCGGACCGGGATGTGTTTAGCTTATGGCCATGTTTCTTGTCAAGGTCAATGTCAAAGTGGGCAAGAAGCGGGCCTGGTAACAAGAAGGTACTAACACGTGGAAAATGCGAGCGCCAGATCCAGGGTCGAAGGAACGCCTGAGGAAGCACGGTTGGAGTGGAGATGCTAACAAATTTTTATCCTGACCTGGCCGAAGTTGACCTAACCTGACCCGGTCGAGGTTCACACGGACTACTTATTGGGCATACTACCATCATCAGGCTCTATTAATATCATTGGACGCGAGCCAGGCTAGGAGAGAGGAGGTGGTGCGGGTGGGGCGAGATGGGGGGGGGGACATGCGGCTCCGGGGGTGTGAGGACAGCGCCTGATGTCATAGTGAGCAGACAAGACAGCCTTGTGAACCTACCGCAACTGAGCGCAGAGGCGCAGCCAGGGGGGGGAGCTCGGAGGCGCGGCACCATCCCCTTAGCAACCAAAAATGTACTACATGAAACAAAATATTGAGATCTTCAACGCACAAAAACAAAAAATTCTGGACACGCGAAGCCCACTGAAAGCTTTCTGCTTTTTGTGGGGGGGGTCTGAAAAATCCTTTCAGAAAATCCTGACTGCGCCACTGTCAGCTGAGACGTAACACTACCAATTGTAATTCGAGGGAGAATAATGCGCCGTAATTAATCCATCGAAGTACTTCATTATCTTCTTTTCAAACGAAAGCTAGTTCGAATTATTGCTGGGGTGGCTTTTCGGGCCAGCGTCCCATCTGTAAGCAGAGCTTGTTGCGTGAACCCTGGCCTCACCACCCGATTTGCGAATTCCAGCTCCACGGCAGAGTTTTGACCGAGAGTTCAACGTGCAGTCGGCGCACCGACAAGGCCACCCCGGAAGCTCGTCCCCGGCCTTATCGAACTGGTTGCCAACCGACCCTGCCAGTCTTCCCTGCCTTGTCAAGACAGAGAAACCAGTGCGGGGCAGTACTTTGGAATGTATTGAGATGGAAACAGGAAAACAGGTAACAACATAACAAAAGCACAGTGCATAGTTCTGAACTCTGCTGGACAGACTTGTGCTCGACTCGAGTTGAATCGAGAATCGACTCATGAATCAATCGTTTTTAGATGAGTCGCGAGTTGAATCGATTCTTTTCCCAAAAATATACCCAGAGTGGTGAGGTGAATCACATCTTTCTAAAAAAATGAGTCGAATCATGAGTCAATCATTCAAATCACAATAGTCGGTTTTACAGCGGCAATTTGCTCTCCCGTCTAGTCGCTTTACATCCTTCCAAGTCATTCCTTGCTTCAACTAAACATTCCAGACATGAACTAAAAAAGCACATCGAAGAACATTTATTATGAACAAGAATTGATTTCACTCAATTTTCAGAACTTTTTCATTGACAAAACTTGTTTCTTTGTGGTGAGAATAAAACGATTTTAGACTGATTGTTTTAGTATAATGTTCCTTAAACCATTTTATATTCCGAAACCTATATCCCAGTACGCGGCAGGCAACAAGTCAGTCGGTGCACGAGCGTCCTACTCGTGGGATGTGTTGTGATTATTTATTAGTTGTGCGGCGGGAGCATGTCGGCAGTATCAGGTATGGATTTATAAACTTAGTTGACATCGATTAAGTGTACTTTGTTATCATTTTCTCTACCGTTGCTCAGGAAGGTGGCTGTAACCGCATCCTTCGCTAATTTAACCACAGCGCCAATTCGTCATCTGGCAGTCATCCGTCCGCTGCCAGATGCCGTAGAGCTAGTGCAGTCTCGACGTAACAGAAAGCTATTGCAATTTGCTGATATTCGTAAGTTTAATTCACTTATTTCAGCAGCGTCAATAGTAAAACCTATTTCGTTATCAAAACTGATGTGAGAATTAGATTTACTCGTCGCTTTTAATTTATGCAGATTACTATGCCGGGTCTTCTCCCTCTATCTCGTTCCTGAGACCACGTGACCTGGGAGCAAAGTTCCGCTGTAAAACCGACTAATGAGCCATTTGAGTCTTATGACTCAAATGCAACTTATGAAAAAACGACATGAAGCATATTTTTGCTATAACTTTGTTTTCACATCACATTATGCATAATATGTATATACATATATATATATATATATATATATATATATATATATATATATACCTATTAGATGCTTTGACATAAAACATCTGTGATATCAATTATTTTGCTATAACCCTTGACCTCACGGGTTAAAAAACTTGTGCAACACAACATTCAAGATCTGATGCTTACCATTCTCACCCCATCACGTGCCTCGACCGTCAAAAGCCTTGTATTTCAGTAATTTACCATTCTGAATACATATTTATACAGGCCGCGGTAGATTAGCGCAAAAGCAACCAAGTATGCCTAATTTTGAACGGATATGTAGAGTTTTAGGGGCAAAACCCTTTTTTTCGCTTCGAAGGATAAGATATCGAACTTCATTTCTGCACTTTTTCAAATCGTATTGCGACTGTCCCGAAAGTTAAAATCGGTCACGTTACTTTAGGTCACGATGTGACGATTTCAAATATCCTGTAAACAAAAATTTCGAAATAGCAAAAAGATGCAGTGGGTCATTGGGAGTTGACATATATATATGCTTTTGCACAATTTAGATTGTTCTTCATGGAGTTAAAGACCTCAAAAGACACCCTTGTTTGGTGCCATCCCAAAAATTCCCGAGGCTATAACTCCTTGACCGTTCACCTGATCTTTCTAAAAATGGCACAACTGGATTCGGCGTATCAGATCACTTCACACAATTATTTTCATCAAAACATAAAATATTGGGTTTTATTTTGGCCCATTCAACTTGTCGATTTGTCTTGGAATGTGCCTACCGTGATATTACACACAACACTGCGGTGATCTTCACTCACCTTGCAGCGACCGCAGCAGCCGCAGTGACGCGCAGTGACCTTCCCTCACCTTGCAGTGACCGCAGCAGCCGCAGTGACGCACAGTAACCTTCCCTCACCTTTCAGTGAACGCAGCAGCCGCAGTGACGTGCAGTGACCTTCCCTCACCTTGCAGTGACCGCAGCAGCCGCAGTGACCTCCACTCACCTTACAGTGACCGCACAACCGCAGTGACCTTCCCTCACCTTGAAGTGACCGCAGCAGCCGCAGTGACCTCCACTCACCTTGCAGTGACCGCAGCAGCCCCAGTGACCTCCACCCACCTTACAGTGACCGCACAGCCGCAGTGACCTTCCCTCACCTTGAAGTGACCGCAGCAGCCGCAGTGACCTCCACTCACCTTGCAGTGACCGCAGCAGCCGCAGTGACGTGCAGTGACCTTCCCTCACCTTGCAGTGACCGCAGCAGCCGCAGTGACGCGCAGTAACCTTCCCTCACCTTGCAGTGACCGCAGCAGCCGCAGTGACCTCCACTCACCTTGCAGTGACCGCAGCGGTCGCAGCGACGTGCAGTGACCTTCCCTCACCTTTCCGTGACCGCAGCAGCCGCAGTGACCTTCCCTCACCTTGCAGTGACCGCAGCAGCGCCAGCAATACCCTGCCGCCCACCAGCCGCCAGCACTACTGCGCCGCTGGAACTGGAGGAGGCTCCGGGGCGGGGAGGGCAGCGGACGGGGAGGGGCCGGGGCGCCTGCCTGCCCTGTCAAGTGTGGAGCTGCGACGCGGGGCGAAGACGACAGGGAGGGACGAGGCCATATCATAAGGTACAAGGTTCATTTACTACCAAAGTTCATAACGTACAAAGCTCACAACGGAGGGACAGTGGAAGGGGAGGAGAGGGGAGGGGAAGGCGGATGGGGAGGGAATGGTTGTGTTGCGGTGCGGCAGACGCTGCGGCAGACGCTGCCGACAGTCTGGCTGGGCCGCCGGACACACGCAGGCACCAGGGCGTGTTCATCAGCGCGCGTCGACAGCGGCGCCAGGCTCCAGAGGGTGTCGGAACGTCGGGTGAACTTCTCTGTTGGTTCAGCTTCTCTGTTGGTGTCGTTCCCGGGACTCCCGCCATTATAATGCCGCGCGAATCCCCGGCACCAGGGGTGTTGCTTTGCATACCCTTGAGGGGGAAAGTGTCTTCTCAATGTTGACTTCCCCCAGTAATTTAAAATTACAATATGGGGCCCTATGGAGTGTGCCCCTCCGTCAATGTGGGTCCGCGCATTGTCTCCCTATATTATGGCTCGCCCCGAATTATTTTGAGAAATCAACGTCCGCACTCGGAACTGTTCCCTCAGATACATCCTGAAGTGATCGTTTTGGCAGCTCGACGACACGTCAGGCATTTTTGTCCCCTACCCCTCCCCCACCCCTCTGATGCACTGCCATCAGAGTTTGGACGGCGTGTTCTGGAGGGGCCTCGGGTAGATTCTGCGGATACGACCCCAATGGTAGACAAACTCAAGAAGTGAAGAAGAAGTGAAGAAGTGTGGTGTGATCGGACGTGGTTTCCCTGCTTCTGGCGACGCCCGTACTCCGATACCAACCCGAATGTCTATATGTAATGTTTTATTTGTATTGTATGGTTCACGACGCACTTTATGCAATTGCTAATCGACGCCGTCTAAGCTGTTTTGCCAATGGGTCGCGGGATTGAGAAATTTCCGAGTGGTGCGAGCGCTGAACCCGGGACCTTTGTATCCAGAGTTCCACGCTCTAACCACTCGGCCATCCCCGCCCCTGTCCCTAATCTAGTCTGCAAGGTATGGCACAGGAGTCGGCTGACACTCGGTGCCGGTGATGGTGGTGGATTTGTGCTTAGGGCGTATCGACTGCGTTGGTCATTTTGCGCCCATAACACAACCTGCTAAGATGTTATTATTGCATGATGAGTCTTAGCTCATATCCGTGTGCTTACGATGGACGATGGATAATGTCAATGTCTACTTTTTGCAGGAATGTAGATAGGTCTCCAGATGTGCAATCTGAAAGCCGTCCGCCAGCATTTGTCGCAGAGACATATCAGCACTTCGAGCCGCGAGATATCTGCGGTGTGGAGATTCCAGTACCGGGCAACCAACGGGTACGTGGTAGATAAACTGTGAGTGGGGTGGAACAGCGTGCACAAAGAGGGCGATCGCTTGCCGTTGATCCTCTTTCCGTTTTTCCGGTCAGATCCTCACACCCCTATCTCGGGGGGGGGAGGGGTAGTTATTCCCTGTAATCTCCAAACTAAGCGTTGCATGAAAACGAAAGATGTGTCATCGGAGAGCGCTCGATGAGTAGGGCCAGACCCTACCCCCCATAAAAAAGATCTCAAAAAGTTACGTCATTACGGCGGTTTATGGGGTCACGACTGACGTCATGTTTTTAGCTCGAAGAGACTGATGTGACAGGTGCGCGTGGGCTTGGAGACGTTCAACCAAGAACTTTTGGTATACACGGCCACCATTCTGCGTCAATAAGCCAAGGATATTGGGTGTCAATTTAGGAGCTTACTGCAACCGGCCTTGGATTTCAACTAAAAGATGTCAAATTTTGTCACAGATCAAACTTAGTTGCCAGGTAGCAAAATTCCGCGATTGAACTGAGGCGATAAATCAATACACAAGAGTTACTTTTTCAAAAGGTGGGATCTGAAGGGAAACTCTTTCGTGTGCTGCCAACTCCAATTTAACTCACACGTGATCAACCGATTGGGCAATTATCGACGTTTTAGCATAATATTCGTTTTTGGCTTACAGTATCATATCTTCAAGCGATCGAGCAAGATATATATATATATATATATATATATATATATATATATATATATATATATATATATATCTTGCTATATATACATATATATATACAGTGGCGCAACCAGGATTTCAGTTCGGGGGGGCCACGGTTGGAGAGCGGGCCCCCTCGCAAGCGGGCCCCCCTCATGTTTTTAAAAAGTCTGCGGAAAACATGCACTTACTTTTGAGCGGGCCCCTATGTTTGTAAAAACTAAAACGAGGCGGGCCCCAGGTAAAAGCGGGCCCCTGGTTCTAAGCGGGCTATTGGTTCAATGCGGGCCCCTGGATCAAAGTGGGCCCGGTTCGAAGCGGGCCCCTGGTTCCAGAGAGCCCCTGGTTCAAGACAGGGTCCCAGGTTGAAGCGGGCCCCTGGTTCTAAGCGGGCTATTGGTTCAATGCGGGCCCCTGAATCAAAATGGGCCCCGGTTCGAGGCGGGCCCTGGTTAAAACGGGCCCCCAGATTTTCAGTTGGTTCAAAGGGCCCCTGATTCGAGCCACAGATCCGCTTCGCGGGCCCCTAGCCAGGGCTCTGAGTAGGGTGGCCCACTCCGAGCCAGGGGCCCGCTTCGCGGGCCCCTGGCTCGGACCGGGCCCAAACAATTTCGGGGGGGGCCATGGCCCCTGGCCCCCCTGGTTGCGCTAGTGTATATATATATATATATATATATATATATATATATATATATATATATCTATATATATAATTACATTTGTATATAAACATACATATGTATACCTTCATATACACATATAAATCTATATTACACTCTTATATATACTTGGAGAATCTGTTCTGTGCCTGCGCAGTAGGCAACATTGTCAAAAGTCACGGAGAGTACAGAAGAATGCACTATTACCACACATACAGTCAAAATAGTGAAGGGAAAATGCATTATCCCGTATTTTCTATGCATAAGTAGTTAGCGTCCCCACCGGGGAGAATCCACGGCCGTTGCTAAGCAACGCGCCAGCTGACTTGTGTGGCTGGCAGCACAGGAGACGCGGGATAAGACACCAACTTGTGTGCAACCGACTCGTTGCTGCCATTCTGTGTTCGCGGTGCGCACCTATGGCGTTGGTTGGCGCTTCACTGTGCCGGGTGACATCACACTTGACAATAAACAGTGACATCACACTTGACAATACACAGTGACATCACACTTGACAATAAACAGTGACATCACACTTGACAATAAACAGTGACATCACACTTGACAATAAACAGTGACGTCACACTTGACAATACACAGTGACATCACACTTGACAATAAACAGTGACATCACACTAGACAATAAACAGACCCGACGTGTGCATGGCACGTCAAGTGAACACGACGTCGTCGGGCCCGGTTTGCAGGCTGCCTGAGTCGGTGTACGCTCTGCTGCAGACCGACCGCAGTGTTGCATGTTATACCAGCCGCCCGCAGCTTACATAGGTGTAGGAACGGTTCTAGGTATATTTCAAACCGCATGGAATTAGTCGCTTTGTAATGGCGGAAAACCACCGACCTCCCGCGTCCGCGCTGTATTTTGACGAGAAACCACAGTCATGGCCGCTCAGTTGCATCGGGTGTAGCGCGCGCTCAACCACAGCGCACAGCACATGGCAGTCCCATCCCAGATCCAGCACAAGTCCAGGGTCCCGCCCCACATCCAGGGCCCCACCTCAGATCCAGCACAGGTCCATGGTCCCGGCCAGATCCAGCACAAGTTCAGGGTCCCGCCCCACATCCAGCACAGGTCATAACACCATCCCCCGCCATCGATCACCCAATCACCGTCCGACTTCGCCATCCAAACACATGACGTCACACCGTACACCGGCGACGTCGTCCACCGACCGAGCCAAACGGGGCTCCGAGCCAGATCGGGCGTACACTGACCCCCGTGTCGCCGTACTAGTCATCCGGCGACTTTTGGACGTTCGGACTTCTTGGACTTTTGAACGTTCGGACTTTTTTTACTTTTGGACTTTTGCACGTCCGGCACAACACGCAACGCTTGCGGGCCAATGCGCCGCAGCGGCATCGAGTACTGTCTGAGTGTGAACAACGCGACTAGAGTACTGTCGGAGTGTAAGCATCGCGACTAGAATACTGTCGGAGTGTAGACTCGCGACGAGAGTACTGTCGGAGTGTAAACATCGCGACGAGAGTACTGTCGGAGTGTAAATTCGAGTCACACTCGCGCGTATTGGCATCACAGAAGGTTTCGGACGACTGCGTGGTGCGCGCGTGGCATCACGGTGACTGACGCGCTGGATCACAGACACCGCACCTGAGTGGAGGACACACACCGGATCACTCGCACGGGTCTACCGAAAGTCGGCCGGTGCCTGGATTCGAACCCGGGCCGTCCGCCCCAAACTCCGCCACCATAACCACTGCACCACCGCCGACAGCGTTGCCGCCGACCCACTCATTGTTTGTTTGTTTATTGGGTGGTTCTCGACGCACTTTATGCACGATCACGGCTAACGGCGCCGCCCACACTGTTTCGCCGGTGGGCCGCGGGATCGGGAAATGTCCCGAGTGGTGCGAGTGCTGAACCCGTTTATCACTGCGGTGTGCGGTGATGTGACGTCACGGTGACGTCACGTCCACACGGGACGCGCCGCGCGTCGCGACTGTCACCGCCGCGCCAACTGCGCCGCAGCGGCGAGCTCAAATCTGCAGCGACAGGCGGGGTTCCCCGTCGAACACCGCGCCGGCCGGCGGGGGCCGGTCCAGCCGGCATCTCCGCCGCAGAGGTGCCAACGTCCGCTCGGTGACGTCACGACAGTCGCGCACCTCCAGCCGCGTCAGCTGGCGCAGGTACTCGGCCACGTACCTGGTCGGCAGTCACGTCACGTCACGTCACGTCACGTCACGTCACGCGGTGCGATCAGTGCTGCGCGCAAACAGTGGCGCAGCCAGGGAGTTCTTATAGGGTGTGTGTGTGTGGTTATTGTGGTTTAGGGGCGCATCGAGCGAGTCTTAAGGGAGGGCGTGCGATACAAAAATGTATCATTGCATGGAGACCGCTTCCCGCGAACGAAGCGTGACGAAGATTCCTGGTTTAGGGTGGTAAAACCAGAAAATGTCTTGCTTCATACGGTGAAATTGTTCACTGGCTTAGTGTAGCAAAAATTGCAAAATGTTTTGCTTCATACGGTGAAATTGTTCACTACGGGCGGTCCGGCTCCTGGCTGCGTCTCCGCGTACAAACTCCCTCCATACCTCCACTATACCTACCTCTACCATACCCCCTCCCCAGCCACTGTCGCCGCGGACACCTTCATCCATCAAAGTCACATCCGTTAAAGTCACATCCATTAAAGTCATCAGCGGACGCGCCCAGATTCAAGGTTAGTGACTGCCAGCTGCGGGGTTAGTGGCTCTGACTCTGACTCTGACTCTGACGCCGTGACGTGGCAAGTGACTCTGACACAAACTCACGTGGCGGTGCTGCATCACAGAGCATCACTTTTGGGAAATTACGAAGGTTGTTGTGTCAATAATCTTGTGTCAAAAACCAACCCAACACAGAGTTTGTTCTCCATATGGTGATTTTATGACACGATGCTTCTTTGTTATATCAAACAAATAAGTCCAAAAGTCCTCCATTACAGTGCATTTTTTTCTTCAAATATGTCTGGACGACACTTCTGCATTGCTTTGTTTGAAAATGGCCATCGCGAGATAAACAGCATCAGCTTTGACAAATAATCCGACCATCGTCAAAAAGACAAACCCCAAAACCAAAGCCACCGCCGAGACGACAACTATAGGAGGAAGATTTCGGATGAGATTCAGCAGCCCTACAAGTTCTTCTGCATTGTGCAGTGGTGCAGTAATTCCGGATGTTTCTGCATAGATAAGCTTAACTCCGGTAATTGAAATAAGTTCCTACCCTGTATCGTGCTCAGTCACATAGATTCACGTTATGACTCAGGTCATGTCAGGGATTATGCCTCACGCTGCCAGTAAATGAATCACGTGATTCTGTACTGAGTGACTTCGACTCCGTGATTCCATCCTGTGACCATTTTCATGCGCAGCGAAACATCCAAATACGATGCGACCAGAAAAAACTTACGAAAACGCTGCTCTTGTAAACCGGCCACTCACTCATCAAAACATCCGAAAACCTAAATAACAGTTCCGCAAGTTTCCCTAATCGCGTCGCACTTGGAAGCTTCCCTATTCATGTAGACGGTGAATGCTCCTCACGTAACACCGTGGTCGGTGACAGTGACCCACGGTCGTGACTCACGTAACACGGCCGCGACCGTGACTCACGTAACACCGTGGTCGGTGAGCCATGTAACGTCGCCAATCGCTCACGCCGATTGGCCGCGGGCGAAGAGTAGCGACAGGTAAGACTCGAACACACAATCTTTCGATTGTGAGACGAGCAACTTACCCCTAGACTACTCCTCCCCGCCTCGCCACCATGCTAAACGGCCGGAAAGCAGGTACAAGAAACCAATAAATGCAGATACAACGAGCACAGATACACATCGTTTCAGTGTGCCTTGCAAAAATAAAAAACCCGCACCTTCCTGTGACGGTTCACTCAGTATAGTCGCGACATAGGTGGCGAAGTGACATCAGACCAGCAGAGAACTAAACAAGGGGCCATGACGTCACAGGAAAGGGGACCGATGTCGTTAGTCGGTTGGTTATTTGGGTTTAAAACTGGACTTTTAAAGGCACGTCGACTTCGTTGGCCATGCAGCGCCCAACCGACGTGGTCTACCATGTGGTATTACATCAATAGGGACTGACGTCGAAGTCCACGGCAGCGTTACGTCACATCGGTAGGGATTGAAGTCGAGGTCCACCACCATGTGATGTCACATCAGTAGGGAATGAAGTCGAAGTCTTATGATGTCACATCAGTACGGATTGAAGTCGAAGTCGACGGCCATGCAGCGTTACAGCAGTAGGAATTGAAGTCGAAGTCCACCGCCATATCATGTCACATCAGTAGGGGATGAAGTCGAAGTCAACCGCCATATGATGTCACATCAGTAGAGATTGAAGTCGAAGTCGACGACCATGTAATCTCACATCAGTAGGGGCTGACGTCAAAGTCGACGGCCGAGTGGCGCCACATCAGTAGGGGCTGACGTCGAAGTCGACGGCCATGCTTTCGATGGCGCACATGTCGGTGCCCCTCTCGATGCTGCCGGCATACCGATGACGTCATTGGTGGGAAATCGGCCAGTTGGCGCATATGACGTCATGCAGCATATCACTAGCAAACAAACAGACTGCAGGAACACACAATAGTTAACGGCAAGAAGCTACATAAAACACATAAACGTTCAGTTACCTGCCTCCCACGAAGAGCCATCACAAGCCCAATGTGCAAATGCAAATGTGGGGGTGGGGGGGGGGGGGGAGGCAACATTTCATTAATATGTGTGAGCATGTTATTGACAAATACCAACATTGTTGGCCATCGCAGTCAGTGGTGCCGAGCTCATCTGGTGCCTATAGTTTGGCAGCACTAAACGTAGTTCGGCAGCACCAAACCCAGTTTGGCAGCACTAAACCTAGTTCGGCAGCACCAAACCCAGTTCGGCAGCACCAAACATAGTTTGGCAGCAAAACACAAACCCCCCCTTAAAAACCCCAAACCAGTTAGCACCACCAAACCCAGGAGCACCAAACCATGCACCAACCACAGAGCAATGAAAGGCTGATATTGACAATAACTCGACCGACGAGCAGCTTGTGGCAACTGCTCGTAAACCAGCTGCAGCCCATTTCTGGCTGTCAATACAAAGTATCGCAGCTAAATACAACGAAAATCTTAAATAAAAAACATATACCAGGTGTGGGGCCATCGTCAGGACTGTCAAGTTCTTTACAAGAGTATCGCAGCTATACCAGACGTGAAGGAACTGGCTACTTTTGTTCCCATCGGTGGAAGTCCCATCCCCTTGAAGGGACTTGGACCCTTTGCAGTGTTCAGCTGGGCCCCCATTGTTCCATCGGTCTCACTGGAGCTCGAACAGCCCCTCCCCAATAACGTAGCTACAGCACGTGCTTTGGTTCAGCTCAGCTTTGGCAACAATGGCCGTCAGAATAATGCGTTAAAGCTCAATCCACAGAATTGGTGTTTTGTATCAGTTGGGGACTCACCAAACAACCAGCTAGTACCAGCTTGTTGTTTTGGGAGTCCCCAATTGATGCTACTTGATTTATTGATACTTGATCAATCATCATATCCATGCTGGTTGATACTTGTTACTTAGCAAAAACAACAAACTAGTGGCAGAAACAGTCGATCATCATTTCCATCCAACAATAGGAGAAAGACTCGAAATCATTATCCAGCTCTCTTATGCAGGAAAAGACGAGACTCGTGTTGGACGCCACGCCACTTGCACGGCGGGCTTGTCTGGGCTTGTTTGGGCTTGTTTGGGCTTGTTTGGGAATGTCTGGGCTTGGTCTGAAGTGCCTGGTGTGCAGGCGCTGTTCATCGTCTGGGGCGCTGTGCTGTGAGGAGCGGCCTGAGCGGTGGGCGGCTTGCTGTGTCGCTGCTGTGCGCTGTGTGCTGTGTCGCCGCTGTGCGCTGTGCCGTGTGCTGTGTCGCTTGTCTGTGCTGTTTCCTCGAAGAGCTCTACTGACCGAACAAGATACGAGAGGAAGAGATGGGTGTGCGCTCGGACCTTCCAAGGGCGCCCATTTCTTCCAGTGGCGCGCCCTTCGCTGAAAAATTCGACGGTGGGGCGCACTCGAGAGCCTTCCAAAGGAGTTCCTGCTGAGGAATCCGAGAGGATCAATGGGGATGCGATTCGGCTTTTCGGACTGGATGCCGTTCTCCCATGGGTTCTCCCATGGGAGGGATGGCTGTTCAGCGATCAGAGGCGAGCCTCCTCGATCGGCCGGTGGCGACTGCCCATGTACGTCCCTTAGATCCAACAGAAGCACTCACCGGAAGAAGCCTTTCTCTCCCCATGCGGTGCCCCAAGAGTTCTTGACGATCCAGTACTTGATGCCGTTCTCTTCACCGTATCCCACCAGCAGCACGACGTGGTTGGTGAGCTGGCAGGTCAGGTCAGGTCAGGTGAGCTGGCAGGCCATTAAGGTCGCACACTGTTTACGACTGGACATTTTTTGGGGGATGAGGTGTTCGGCACGATCTTCGACATGAGGGGTTCCACATGATGTTAGGCAACATCATGTGGAAGGTGAAACGTTCACTTTGACGACGGAAACATGTGCACACTGGACGGATCAAGGTCAAACATAGCTTTGAACCAGGTTCGTTTTTCTGTTTTGGAGTCTGCTGTCCATACGAGTAACCAAGCTTCGCAGACAAAGCAATAACTGCAGCCTTTCTGTCGATGTTATATCAGATAATCCTGACTTACGATTTCAAAGTTCTGGCGGCCCATCCCCTATTTTCAAACGTGTGCGAACGAGGTTTGAATTAAACAGATCCCGCCCTACCCAAGGGGCGGGGGATCAAACTGAACCACGCACTGCGGGGGCTATGGCAACAAGTGGGAAATTAAATGCTGCGGGATTTCGAGACAATATTCTGCCAGCTATTGTGTTACTGCAGCAACGTCATTCTGCGGGAATCATTTTGATTTTTGACACGACGATACATTTTGAGGTCATCACCAAACATCAGATATTTTGTTTGCTAACTACAGATGGCAAGCTATTCACAAAAAGAGAGAACAACATCGAGGAGATCCATCCACCTTCGGGAGTACCCGACACAGCAGGTACCCAATCATACACCTTTCAATTGAGTACCACTCTCTGCCTTCGTCTCGGCGGGTACGACTTCAGACGGCCCAGCGCTAGCCCACTAAAACCATACACACGCTCCAGCTGATACAGTAGAAGACGACGGTTTGCACTTCGAAATCCGCTAGGAAAATTCGTGCACATCGCATCCAACTGAGCACCCCCGGAGATTACCCCCACCCGTGGGGTAACAATGATGCTAGATTGGTGGCGCAAGAACGGTGTGGGATGAACACATGCTGGCATGGAGACAGATGGGGATGGACATGGCGCAAGTGTTGATCGCAAACAATGTTCTCAATAATTTTGGCGCAAAGTGGCGGCAGTGACACCGATCGATAATTTTCTGGAAGCTTATGGGAGCCTCTTCTTGAAGATAGGGACGATATTGGCCTCTGACCACTGCTCGGGGAAAATACGGCAGGATGACGGTGAAAAGCTTACTTAAAAAGCTTAAAAGCTTAGAGGCACAGCCAGCTCCTCAGCACACTCACTAAGAATGTGGGCATTCAATCCTTTCGGGCTGCATGCCTTGCCAACAACGATGTTTCTCAACAAGTAAATACTGATTCCTCCGACACAGGAATACCAGTTAGGAGATCCACATGACTCCGAGGGATACTCGGGAAATTAATGGCAACTGGGTCAGAAAGTTCTGCTGCAAATGCATGGTTAAGTAAATTTGCTCTACCCACATCGTTAGGTACCTGCACGCCATTACACTCCAGCACAAAAATCCCCTTTGTCTATTTAAAACACCTCATAAAGGACCAGAAACGCCTCGGATTTGTCACGAAATCGCCGACGAGAACCATAAGATATCCTGGGTAGCTATTACTCGGCACACTCTTGAAATCCGTTCGTTTTCGTACGAAGTCAGCTTTCACACATTAGTTATCTGGATGAGGCGTCATTCGCTCAAAAAGCAGCTCGTTTGAGCCTCAGGGCTCGCTTAACCTCTGCGCCGAACCATCCACAGCTTACAAAGTTTGTTTTCCCTAAACGAGGAGAACATGTCTGAGAGTAGCAGTGCCATCAAACATGGACGCTCTTTTGCGCACTGACGATCCAGCACTATAACTCAACGAAATCACGCGTACATCACCCAGGCCGTTCTCATCCAGACAACGGTCAGAGCTACCACGCTGGCGCCACCTACCTCCAGCGGATCGAACCCGAAGTTGCGCGTCTCCGTGACGTGTCGGTAGATGCCGCCGGAGTAGTCCAAGAAGTCTGGGTACGTCTCGAAGCTCACCGCCAGCGGACCCTTCTTCACCAGGGTGCTCATCATTTCCAGCTCATCGCAGCCGCCATAGAAGCCTGCTCGCGCACAACGGGTAGAATCGGTAGAGTTGGTGGTGCCGTGCGCAGCAGGAACAGCGGCAAGTACAGCCAGGGACGGGCTAAATGGTCAGATTTAGCTCTTATCTCTTATAACTCTTGCTCACTAGGAAAGGCATGCGAAGCATGTTGCAGACGGCCCTGGACGAGAATCGCAAGTTTTGCCTGTCGGATGGCTTGTTCTCCATGCCGCGCACAACAAGGCTCTCGTCGTGTGCAAGAACGGACTACACGACTACCTCTGCTCCCCGGAGAGCTTCTGGACGTGTCCAGGTTGTCCGACCCTGGACTGGACTCGCGCGCTATAACTACCGACTCACAGTGCAGCTACAAGATGGCACCAATTCAAATGCATTACAATTAAATAATTCGAGTTCTTGCTAACGTTCATGGAGCATAAAACACTAATTCCACGTACCATCCACCTGTCGTGCTTCTAACTTACGGAAAACACAAGGTATTTACAAGAAAAAACAGCAGATAGATAAAAATAATCTTATCACTGATAAAAACCACTACTTTGGGTACCAAAAACATCCACTTCTTCCTGCAGAGGGCTGCCCGCAGTCGTGCTCGTGCCATACCTCCGACGTAGCGGAAGGCGTAGGTGTAGATGCGGTGACAGGCCGGATCGGTGCCGCACTGCTTGGTGTCCTTGCCCTTGTACGGATTACACGACTCCAACACCATGCCATAGTCCTGCACCAGAGGAGACGGTGGTGATCATGAGTCGTCGGGAGTTATCAGGAGTCGTCGGGAGTTATCGTGAGTCGTCGGGAGTTATCGGGAGTCGTCGGGAGTCAATCAGGAGTCGTCGGGAGTCAATCAGGAGTCGTCGTGAGTCAATCAGGAGTCGTCGGGAGTTAATCAGAACTGAATCATGGAGGGCTACAGAGGGGTGTATCGGCAAGATGACAGACCATCGGAGGCCGATAGAGATCACCATGGATAAAAACGGTTCACAACGACCATTAGGGATCACCGTGGGTTATTCAGGGCGCTGTTTTCCTTGTTGAAGTTCGCGCGTCGAAAAGATGTAGCCGTCTTCGCAGAACTGGACCAGCAATGTACATTCAAAGAAAGCTGGTGTTATAACAGTACCGCATTGTCATGTTTCCATATTGCTACATTGCTACATCTCCACCCGAGTAGCGTCCACGGGAAACCTCGTCCGTCTCACATCTAGCATCAGATGCCTAGAGAGCACCGCAGTAGGCTTACTGGCCGCCGCCAGGGAGAAGGCTCCCAGATGGACGTTAAGTCTGCAAACGTTAAGTCTGATGGACGTTAAGTCTGTTAGAGCTCAAGACGAATCAGACTCGTAGAGATCGCTGTGTCCGTACCATGTCTCTGCCACATCTCGGACCACCACGTCACGGACCACCACGTCCACGTCTCGGACCACCACGTCTCGGACCACCACGTCCCGGACCACCACGTCTCGGACCACCACGTCTCGGACCACCACGTCCCGGACCACCACGTCTCGGACCACCACGTCTCGGACCACCACGTCTCGGACCACCACGTCTCGGACCACCACGTCTCGGACCACCACGTCCCGGACCACCACGTCTCGGACCACCACGTCTCGGACCACGACGTCCCGGACCACCACGTCTCGGACCACCACATCTCGGATCGCCACGTCTCGGATCAGATGGTCGCGTCAGTGCGCCGTCACGTACCTTGCCGTACTTGCCGGCGATGAGGTAGGGGAAGCCGCCGGCGCAGCCCTGCGAGTACTGACTACAGCTGACGACGTCCTGCGGCGAGAACACCGGCCGCATCGTGTTGTTGGTGAGGATGCGCACGCGCGCCTCCAGCCCGGCCATCGACGCGAACGCGTAGCAAGAGCCGCAGGTGCCCTGGTTCCTGGGGCAGACGGCGGCAGCACCTGATGTGGACGCAGGCGAGGTGATCGGTGGAGCAGACGACGGGAGCTCCGGATGTAGACGTAGGAGAGGTGGGCGGTGGATCATACGCCGGATATAGACGCAGGAGAGGTGGGGTGGAGGACGGAGCTCTGATGTAGACGTAGGAGGGGTGTGGATCAGACGGCGGGAGCTCCTGATGTAGACGTAGGAGAGGTGAGCGGTGAAGTGTGTGGGGGTGGGGTGATGTAGCAGAGGTGATGTTTTCCTGGTGGTTAGCTGGTCGATTGTTTGGTCTTGAGGACGCGTCAAGTGCATCAGCTGCACAGAGACCATTTCTAGGTTGGAGAGACCGAGCTGATGTCCTGGGAGGGGACAACGGCTCGGAGGAAGGAAGGAAGCGGGCCGAGGAAGGAAGCGCGCCGAGGAAGGAAGCATGAGGGAAGGAAGGAAAGAGGGAAGGAAGGGGGCGAGGAAGGAAGCGGGAAGGAAGACAGTAAGGAAGGACGGCTCGCTTCCGCCAAGGAAGCGGGCCATCAACATTGAAAGATCCATCAGTGAAGACTTGGAGAGATGAGTGGCAGAGAGGGAGGCATAGCAGGAGCTGCTGTCGCCCGGGCTCCTGATATCAGGGAGCCGTGTGGCACATCACCTTACCCGCTCACCAGAGATGAGAGGTAGCGGATGAGGTGCGCAACACCCTGGCTCCTGGTGCCGACGACCAGGAGGGGGTGAGCGGGGGCGGTAAGAGAAACGAACCTTTAGGCCGACGGAAGCCAGTGGATACGTGGAAGGAGTCAACAGGCAGGTGAACAGGCAAACTCACCTGCTCCACCAATCAGGAAGGTTATGGTATATTATTATATGCCAGCATGTTATTATATATTATATGTTATTGCATACAATAACATGACATGCAGTATTACTTTTCACCAATGGCTAAACAGTGTACTACCACCAGAATGGAGGCCGGGTTTAAGAAACTACGGGTTTGGATGTTGGCATCAAAGAGCTA